>PVJL010004047.1:0-107429 GCA_004026885.1 Lyroderma lyra
TGTGTGTGTGTGTGTGTGTGTGTGTATGTATGTATAAATAGCTAAACACACACATAACATATATAGTAGTCCTCATCAGCAGTTTCATTTTCCATGGTTTCAGTTACCTGTGATCAAACATGATCTGAAAATATTAAATGGGAAGTTTCAGAAATAAATAATTCACACGTTTTAAACTGCTTACCATTCTGAGTAGTATGATAAAATTGCTTGCTATCATGCTCTGTCCCATCTGGGACATGAATCATCCCTTGGTCCAGCACATCCACACTGTATACCTTAAGCGCCTGTTAGTCACTTAGTAGCTATGTTGGTGATCAGATGGACAGTGGCAGTGTCACAGTGCTTATGTTCAAATAGCCCTCATTTTACTTAATAATAGTACCAAAGAGCAAGAGTAGAGATGCTGCAATTTCAATGGGACAAAGAGAAGTCTTAAAGGGTATATATGTAGGAAAAAACATAGTATATATAGGGTTCAATACTATCTGTGGTTTCAGGCATCCACTGGGAATCTTGGAATACATCCCCTGTGGGTAAAGGAAGAGCTAGTACATGGTGCACACTGAAGAGCAGAAAATAGGAAATCTGCTTTGAAATACCTAGAATTTTTTTCAAAAAACTCTTAGGCCTTAAATTCTAAATGAGTTGTACCTTTGGGTTCAGGCAAGAATAATTTGTCTGAACTGGAAGATGTGTGTATGTGGGGATGAATAATATTTTGGGATTATATATCATATTTTGATATATGATTAGGAGACGTATCAAAAAAAAATGAAGAGACCATTTGCAGTCTTGCATCTACATGTCTAGTGTATGATAATTGAGGAAAAGAATCCATCTCAATTTCAAAGAATATGCAAAAGCATTGTTTAGATAGACAACTCAATTTAATTAGGAAACAGGGTCCAAACTATAGGACTGGGTAAAGAAATGTTTTATATTGACTTATTACGGAAAGAACCAAAATGAAGAGTAATGTGAAGATAGACCTATAAGGGATGCATGTAGACAGGAATGGGGTGATAGTGAAGGACATTGAAACAATGTAAATTTACTTTGGGAAGTAGCCTACTGACTTATTAGTCCAGATAGAAAAATATTAATGCCATACTATTTTTTCCCTTAAAAATCATAGAAACAAAAAACATTTGCCTTAATTTTAAAGATCAGTTTAATTTTAGCTATTGCTAGTTTTAAACATTCATTTTCCCTGAATTCATTTTGCTGACATTTTACTTCACAGCCTCATATAATATGGAAGAAAGTTTGAAGACACTAAATAAGCTATCTACACTTACCAAATATGGTGGAATGCTATAAAAAGCAAAGCCCAGCAAGTTACAATTAAACTTTAAGAAAAGTCTATAGTATGTTTTAGGGGTGACTTTTATAATTCATGATTTTTACATGAATTTTAATGGTGTGACTTTTTTACACTGGTATTATAATATTTAATATCGTTATCACAAGAAGGAATAAACAATTGCTTAAGGAAATGGGTGATCCTCCTTCTCTGAGCTACAGTGCTGACTCAGTCATGCAGAACTAATTTCCTGGCTGTCTCTGAATGCACATAAAGCTGCTCTGTAGCTGCCGCTGACAATGAACTAGTGACTAGAAAAAGGAATCTTAAACACAGTCACATCTCCTGACTGTTAAAATCCTGTTCACAAGACATGCTGATCTAATACGCTGCACTACAGGAATAACTTTTAAAAATGGCTAAACATTATACAAAGTTCCTCATCTTCTATTTTTTTAGGGGTGTTACTAGGTAACTAAATCATTTTTACATATATTCCTCAGAGCACCACAATTCTATTTTGGGTATTTCTTTACCATGAACAACTATGAAAAAGTTTGCTAGATACATGATTTTCTAGTAAATACTGGTCATGATACCTTAAACAAGGCAATTATTTAACTTTTGAAATGACCATTTTAAAGAAAGTCCCAAAGCAATTTGAGTAGAGAGTTTTATAGGAAGAGTGTTAATATCGTATACTTAAAAAGGAATATACCACGGTAACCGATTTATAACTCAATTACAATGCTTAGCTAGTGTTTATTGATTGGGATGGATCAAGTCATTGAGTTTTGTTTTGAAGTGCACATATTGGAATCATATCTATTTCTCCGATAGACTTTACTACTTAGCAGAGTATAAAGCTGAAAATTGCATCATACAGTTACCCCATGTGGTTCTGCAAGGAGCTGTTTGTGCTGGTGTTCTCATGGGCATATCACACGACTTTACTGCCCTCTAGTAGTGACAGGGCTTGCCAAATTCACTGGGAAATCATTTTTAGGAATTTAGAGACATCTAAGAGAAAAATAGCATCAGTAACTCAGAGTAAAGATTAACTTAAATTTTTTAAAGTTAGAGATAACTCTAGATACATTTTTTTATCATCTTCATGTTAGTTAATCATTACTATAAAATTCAATTAAAAAATCATATTGGATGCGTTATTTAAATCAAGCTTTATTGATTTTGTCATTATATGGGATACCTTCTAATAAACGTCATGTTTTTGAAAGAGTTAAATATGAAGAAATAAGTTTTTGTTTTTAAATAGTGGAAGACATGACAGTGGAATAAAATGGGCTTTAAAAATACACAATTAAGTTGATTAAAGTAGATTTTATTAAGTTCAAAACTATTGTTTAACATTTTTTCTATGGAATTGGTCATTAATCTTAAACATGAATAAACAATGCTTTCACTTAGTTTAAAACTAATAGGGCTCATTGAGTTAATAGATTCATATTACTATTTTCAACACATTGAATCCTAAAAACTTGGAGTTAGAAGTAATTTTTTTATCTTATATGGCCCGATAATTAACTCAAGAGGATTTTAAATATTTCCAAGTGTTTCTAATTTTTAAAATGTAAATATTTGTTAATAATGTCTGCTTCTACCCCATATAATTTATGTTCTGGAAATTCAGAGATTGTTTCTATTTATTTGTTTCAGTTTATTTATAATCAATTTCTGAAAATGTTTTGTGAGAAATAAAGACACACTTCCTATGTTAGGTTAAGAAGTTCTAAATCTACATCAACATTTTTTTATTATGTTGTATGATACTCCTAGTCTTCATTTTCCACTTAATGTGACATAGAATGATTACTGTGATTTTTACATTCTAATTGTTTTTCTCTCAATTTATAATTTTCTATAACAGTTTTTCTATTTATATTTTCTTACTATACTATTCAGTTAATAGAGAGCTGTACATATTATGTTTTTATTATGCATTTAATTTTTATTAGTATAAATGTTTGTTACATTCATGCATTTTATTTGAATTATTTTCTGATGTTAATATTACAATCTTACTTTATTTTCATTATAAATTTTGCTCATTTTTCTTAAAAAATTTATATAACTTTGGCACTCTGATAGCGGACATCTGTTACTGTTTTTGCTTGCTCTTCACTTCTTTCATTTGTGAAAGCTTTCGCCTTTGCTCCTGGGGCTGTTGCACACTCCACCTTTTCTGCTACAAGGGTGGCTCTGTGATTCCACACACATAGCTATTGTGATAATTATTCGGAAAAGAATTTGTAGTCATACTTGGGCCATTCAGTTATTTCCTTCTCTGTGAATCATTCACTAATAAGTATTTTTAAATCTAGCTGTGGCTTGTTTACATCTTGGTCACCATGTGGAGAGAGCTTTCCAGTGAATGAAGTCAATGCTAAAAATTTTAGATGGAAGATGAAGACCCATAGAATCCCAAGGCTTCTTTTGAACCACTGGATGCTATCATATCTGAAACCAGTCACACTGCTCATACTTTGTGATTATATATGCCAATAACTTTACTATGTTGAGTTAGATTTCTGTTACTAAGAAGACAACAGTCGTACTAAAATAGAAATACACAGTTACGTATTTTTTTATCTCAGTCTAAGAATCTGTTTATTACTAGGAAATTAAAACCATTTTTATGTTGATTTTTAATAAAAATATATTTGTTTTAATATCTTTCAATCATGACTTGTAAAAATCTCTCAAGGTATTTAAAAATAAATTTAGAAGACATACCACATTGGTTAAGTATACAGTTTCTGGAAACATTTTGCTTAGTTTCAAATTCTGACTTCACTACTTCCTGACTATGTGAAGATGGGCAATCAGTTAATCCACTTCTGTACCATAAGGGGAGTGTGAATGCCTATACCATAGGGTTCTTGTGAGAATTTATATTATATGTAATTTTAATAAGAATTGAAATTTATGTAAAGTGCTTAGAAAATAGGGAGGCACATAAGCGAATATACGTTAGCTAATGTTTTTATTTCCTTTTAATTTTGCTTATTATAAAACTGTTTTCTTAATATTTTCTGTGAGAGGGAGATTTTCCATCCTTTTGTCTATATGTTTATCTCTTTATCATCTATTATCTATCATCTATTTAAAAATTTACTAGTGCTGAAAAAAATGTTAAAGCATATTTACTTCTATATAAACCAAGGCATGGCTTAATTTTCTTTTTTCTTCTCATAACATTATGAGCAGAAAGATCTGCAAACAGATTTCTTCCACAGCAACAGTTTTAATTATTATGATTATACTTATGATTATTATTTCTGTTCCATTTGTTCTCATTTCTTCCTTAGCAGTCCCTATAATTCATCAGTTGGGTCTCCAGTCCCTGTTCTCCTTATTTATCATTTATTTTACTTTCATCTATATTTCATTTCCCTTAAATTCTTAGAAAACTTTTTAATTTTGTCAACTCATTCACATCTCTGCAGTTTTGAGTCTCCTTTTTATGGACTCTTCCACTGGGGAACTTAATTCTGTTTTTTTAATTGTTGAATTTATTGGGGTGACATTGGTTAGTAAAATTACATAGGTTCCAGATGTACAATTCTACAATATGTTGTCTATGTGTTGCACTGAGTGCTCATTACCCAGAGTTAGTTCTCCTTCTTTAATTCTGATGCTCCATTTTAGGTACTTTGCATTCTTTTTGTATCTTTATTGGTCTCCCATTGTATTTATGTACACTGAATCACTCAGTCCATTATCTTTTAATCTCGTCTTTAATCTCATGTTTCACAGTAGGCCATCTTGTATTTATCTTATAGTTTTGTAAAGTAGATGCTTTCTAATTATTTGTTTTCTAGAAAAAAAAACTTTAAAAAATGTACAATTTGTCCATCAATATTTAGGGAAATTCTATCTTTCTCTTATATTGCAAAAAACTTTTTCTCTCCTCTTTGTTGCTGTTGCTAATGATTGATTCATCTTAAACGAGGATAGCTATATGTGTATATAGGATTTATAATTGCCAACAGAGAGCATGTAAATTATTTTTATGCACATTCATATTCAGTAGGGCATGGACAAAATCCTTCCTTTCAGCTTCAAACTATACAGTCTGGGTGTGTACATACCCTCAATAAACTCCCATGATGCTGCAGCATTTGTATAAAATGGCTTTAGTGGCTAAGGAGGAACTTTTTCCTCCTTTAGTGGCTAAGGAGGAACTGTTTCCTGCTCACATTAACTGGTTTTCTCTGTGGAGAAACAAATGTATTTTTACATGATAAAATGTCATTTGTACTTCTTTGAAAAAAGGAATACAGACAAACACCAATTGACAAGGTAAATTGTATCCAGGACACTCTCAGATTTCACCTCTAGTATCAACTTTTTTATTCTGAGAAACAGATAAGAAAGAGCACTCCATGTGTCTCACAGGCTTACTTGGTTGATGATTTAGTTCAACCCTGGGAGCTGCATCTCTAAGTGGATGGAGGGATAAAGGGACCTGTGATGATTGGGTGGTTGTGAGAAGCGGCAGAATCAGTGTGGAATGAGAGGTTAGAGGGGTGGACTGTTCTCAGAGAGAGGCTCCAAGAGAGTAAGGAGTGAATATTCTTTCTTCACTAATAATCTCTGAGAGTCTCTAGTAGTGAGTCTTAAGATAGTTGGGTTCAATGTAATTTTAACAGTCTCTATGTTTGACCTTGTTATTCTAATTTATAAATCAAATCATCCATTGATCACTGATAATTTCTCAATATGATTCCTCTTTGAAAGTATAGCACATTCTTACATTTTAGTGGTGTTATGATTTTTGTGACTTTTTGAGTCTTCACAACTATTCATATTAACAATTAATTGTTTTTATATGAAAGAACTAGTACACATAAAAGTTTTGCTAGACCTCTAATTCTACCAATGTGTCAGAATAATCTTAAAAAAAAAGCTGCTGTTACAAAATACGTATAAATTCTGGATAAAATTTGCCGAATGTATATTTTGAATGACTACTTGAGCATTCAAGAGACCGAGGAAAATAGAGGTGAAAGTAAAGATAAAACTAAAATCATAATGGTTGAATCTGAATTTACTCTTAGACTATTCTAGAAGGTTTCCACTTTGATAAGTAAGGGGCTTGGTTTTTAACATCTTCTTAGGGAAACAGGATCAGACCTTGCTTGGATATATAGAAGATAATGAGAAGGAGCAAAAACCCTGAGACACTAGGAAATAATCTACAACTTCCAGCAGAGCAGAGCTTTTCAATATTTCTCTGTAGACTCTAGGTAAGAAAAAAATATCTTACCTATGAATTTGTAACTAAGGGCCTGAACCTTACATGTGTTTTGATTTTAAATTTATACTGTGTGGGCCAGAAACAACAAACTGAGAAGTTAAGAAGAAAATAACATCAGAAGCCAAGAAGCTCCCGATAGAAGCGAATATAAGAATGTTCTAAAAGAAAGCAGAATCAACTCAGTTCTTACAGGATTTCTACAGAGAAATTTTAATTTAAGATTAGCTCAGGGATTTATGTAATGGTGAACTGTGCTAACAAGACTAATCCTCTGGCTAAGAACAAATGGAAAACTGGGATAAATGTATAAATCTTGACATAAACCTAGATTGATATTGTAATAGATATATCTACATGAAGGCATAGAGAGATACGAAGACAGTGAAGAAACACTGGATCGAGATCTAGGAGAGGTTAGTGACCCTGAGATATGAGCATAGCATTTGGGTCTGCTTTTATTCTGTAGACACTTATCTATTTTGAAGGGGACTGATAATCTGAAAAGTTGGGGAGCAATTTTGATAATCCCATATTGTTAGAGGTCAGATATTGAAGTCATGGATGTGCTAGTGGTATACTCTAATGAACACACTTCCTGTGAGTTGAGTCAGAGAGGCTGCACCCTAGCAATAAATGTGAACCAGAAATAGAAATTATCTAACAGAGACTGTAGCTCAAGTTTAGATCATCTCAGTCATAAATTGGACTGTAATTTTCTCAGAATGATTCTCTCCAGGTACCTGACAAATGCAAAGCAAATTCTTTGTAGAGGAAAAAACATTGCCTGGGCCTAAAATTATTTCTATAAATTTTATATACAATATCTACCACTCAATCAAAACTAACCCGACACTCTGGATAAGACAATGTCATTCTAAACCATAACAATAGATAATTGAAATAGAACCATAAGGGATCCAGGTAGTGGAGTTGTCAGAAAAAGACATTACAGTAATCATCCTTAAATATACAATGAAATAGAAGCAAGACTGAGATTTTTCAGCAGGTAATCGGAAAGTATAAGAACCAAGTAGAAATTCTATAACTTGTTCAATACAATAACCAAAATTAAGAAAAGGGAGAATGTGGCATCTTCAATGTAGACCCTTGACCCTCCCTCAATATGTGCCTTCTCAGATTGGGACATGCTCTTGGGTTACGGTATATTCTGTTTTTGTTTTTATGTATGTAATGTTTTGTGAGCTGTCCCCTGTTATTTTCTTATTTAAAAAAATGTAATGCAATGGTCTCATTTACACTATATCTTATATAAATTCATTGACTTTATTATATGTGTATGTATGTGTACATGTGTATATATATTCCATGCCTAACATGTGTATTTCTATACCTAATGTGTATATATATATTTTTTCATACCTAATGCATATTTTTTATATACCTAATATGTATATTTTTTATTTTTCTCATCCTTTGCTTATGTCAGTGGGCATCTAAATGGGGTTTTTATTAGACCCATACTACATCAATCCTTCATGAGAATTTTAATGAAAAGTTGTAAGAAAATGTAGGCACTGATTTCATCTGCATTTTAAACTTGAATGTCAGCACTTGAGTATTTTTAGATAGGTCATTCTATCACCTAAATTTTAAAGACTGTTTTCTTCTCCTTGTGCCAGTAATTCATTTCCACACACAGAAGTTTTAGTGATGAACAAGAAATATCTTTTCCCTCAAGGACCATGTATGTACTAAAGAGGAGGTAGGTAAATGGGCTGCTAAAATGCAGTATGATTAGTTCTATGTTAGAAGTGCAAGAGGAGGGCTTAGGGATGACCTCTGGCCTGGTTTACTGGGGATAGGAAAGTCTTCTGGAAGGACTGGTGTTTACCCAAAACCTGAAGGATGATCATTTGACAACTGAGGAGGGATAGCATTTCAAGTGAGAGTTATGAAAGTATGTAAAAATTATTCTGCATTGATGGAGTAAGAATGGAAGAGCAAAGAGACAAGTGCTAATATTTTGGGGGAGAGAAGAAAATCTTAGTATTTTGGGCAAGAGAAGAAAATCATGAACATATGTTCATGAAGAGTATTATCCCCATTTTAAAACAACTTCTCCTACTAGCATCATAGAACTTATTTAAGACTTAAAAATGACACTATAAAGAATTTATTTTTTTTAAATACATCTGTATAAAATACAGTAAAAAAAAAGTTTGTTCTGGACTAGTCTAGAAGCTGAGGTATCATGTACAGCAGTAATCCAGAGAAAATTTGATAGGGCTTAAAGATATCATTAATGAGAATCAAGTGAAGCTAATGCCTGTAAAAATATTAAATGGTACAGATAGGACCTGACAACTGGTTGAATACAGAGAAGAGTGAGAAAGATGTAATAAGAGTGAACCACAGTTTCTAGCTTGCACACAATGTGTGGAGACCACTGCATTTGCAGAGGTAAGAATTTTTTTTTTGTGGGAAATAGGATAGGCTCAATTTCATTCACTTCGAATTTTAAATGTCTATAGTATTTTTCTGGCACAGTTAAAAAACAGAATTTATGACTTTGGGTTTGAAGAGAGATTTTTACAGGAGATTCAAATTTGTGTTTAATCAGCTTACAGATAAATCTGGAATGACTGCCATGGATAAGAACAACCCAGATAGTAATTTCAAATCATGGACAAAGACTTTCTTGTGGGTAATGAATACATTTAGGGGGATTAAAACTTCATTTTTAAAAAGTAAAATAAAATAGCACAGAACACAAAATATCAGAAAGCATTACGCATGGTTCAAGAAATATTATTTTTAATAAAACTTTGGTTTCAATGATATATAAACACATACTATGTGCTAGGTTACAATGTAAAATTCATTTTTTACTGTGGGCCATAGTCAAAGAGTTTTTAAGCCATTGACCTAGATAGATGTATAGAATAAAAAGAGGGAGGCTTAGAACTCTGACTGTAATAGCTACAATATTAATAGTTGTAGTAGGAGAGGAGTCAGTAACAGATGAAGAAGAAATAGGTGGAGGTAAGAAAAGCGCTGTCCTAAAATTACATAAAACTATGTTCGACGTATTCATTGCCAAACGACTTGAATGAGTTAACTACCTTCAGTTTACTTTCCATTACTCAATGTAAACTACTATCTACCCCATCACATTATTGAAAGAGCATTTTTTAAGTTAACCAATGACCTCCTAAGTGCCAAATCTGTGGCATATTTTAAGCATTTATCTTATTTAACCTTTCCAACTCAGAAGACAACGCTGCCTCTCTTCTCTCAAAATTCTCGGTTGCATTTAGTGGCACACTGCATCTAATCCACAACTGTCCCCAGGGATTCATATTCAAGATATCAATTTTACACTAGACCTTTACCTGAAAGCCCCACAGTATTTAAAACTCAACACAATCCCCAAACAACTGTACGATAACCTGCTTTCATCCTTATCCCTCACCCTTGTTATTTCCTCTGGTATGTGATGATCTGTCAGCCTCTGCCCGTGTGTTTGGCCCTTACCAGTCCTCTCTTGTCAGAACCAGGTCCACTGTTTACTTCCACCTGACGATTTTGCCATGTGTCTGTAAATTAACTCTAATTAAGGAAAAGAAACTATCAGTAGTCTCAGAAACATATTTACGAAGTTCAAAATAATTTACTCTAAAACTGGGATCTAGTGATGTAATCATCTCTACTTAAGAGTCTCTGTTAACCACTGTGTGTGTCGATCTTGTCCACGGACGTGGGCATTTATTTTTGTTCACTTCCTCGGTTTTTCCAGGCTATTTTGAAGAGCTTCTCCCACTCCATTCTGATTCCCTTCTTTATGAAAACTTTCCAAATGATAAATTCTGCCACATTATTCACCTGTTACAAACTTTATGTAATTCCCTATAGTTTATTGTTGATATGCGATGAAAAAGCTTAACAATTTAATAGAGTCACATATTAGACTCTATAGAGACTGCTGTCCCAGCAGTCTCACTCTTTAGGACAACGCATCAGACATCTAATACACAACAGTCACTGGCTATATTTTCTTGGTTGGGTGTTTGTAATCCCTGTAGTAGGCACACCTGGGAACACAATATTATTTTAAAAAGGTGCTTTTCCCCTGACAAATTTTCTGATACAGTATAGGAAGTTGGTATATGATCAACACTTTAATAACAAATATATTTAAAGCTATGGCAATTTATGTCAGCTCTAGGAATAGCCTATCATTTAGGATCTTGCAGATCATATGGTGGCACTATGCTGGACATGCCCTAAGGAATAGACATTGGGTGGTGATGTCATTTGATCTTGGCAAGCAAGTTCATATTGACAGGCAAGCACTGATACTTAAAATGCAAGGGCTGTCTAGAAAACATCCAGCAACGAACGCCTTTATTTTTCATATTACATGGCTGGATACTTTCTGGACAGCCCTAGAATATAGCAAATGTAGGTATAAAAGTAAATAGTATCTCTAGGACTAGACATAGAATTGACATCAGGAGGTCAGAGAATCAGGGAGAAGCCTTGGGCAGCCAGTGAAGGTAACATAACTCTAGGGAGAAAGAGAGACACTGATCATGGGAAAGGGGTGTAACTTGCCAAGGTAAAGCTGGATATTATCTACAAATTAAAAATAGGAAGCACAGCAGAGACCTTAGTAGTTGAGAAAAGCACTTATGACAGTAAAGGAGCAGAATCTGATGAAACTCAGTGGTCTAGGGTTTGTGATTCAATTTAACCTTTGAAAATTATCATGTCCATGGGATAGGGAAGAAATCTAATGAGAACTGCTAAAGTTGATTTTGTAGGTTATTAATGGCTAAAGCCTAATGTATAACAATGGTCTTTTTCCAGATACTACTTTTCCTTTGAAGGAATCCCATCTTTCTGTAAAATAGTAAAATCTATTTTAGTGTGTAAAATATAAAAAAGTTTATAACATTCAGATTTTTTATCAAATAAGCCTGCAATGCAAGGTGAATCTAACCGTGTACTAATTAAGTTCTAAATTCTATGGTATTGAAGTAAACATATATTCACTTAAAGCAGGTTCTTTAGAAATAGAATTTACATGAGTATATTTCTCTCAAAATTATAAAACTATCTTCCAGTAGTTTCACTTTATAATAATTGCTTGCTATTTGTTTATCATGCCAAAGAATAAACTATTGTGTTTGATCCTGTCTAAATAAACATGAAACTACTCTAGAAGAGTTAACCCACGGGTTGTTTGAAGCAGAAGGGGAACTGTTTAATTGAGAGAAATTTTATTGCACCTTTTACAAAGAATTTCATGTGTTATTCTTTCCAGGGACAGGGTCAAATCTCTTTCAATGGCAAAAATTTTAACTATCCCCTAAAATATCCACTGGTGATTTCTTACATACAATGGAATATCCAAACTTCTTATGGTTACTACAGTACTGACCGATGAAAGCATAATTACAATTTTAAAAAATCACATGCATAAGTAAATGATGTGTTCAGGGCCTCCAAATACAACACGATGGATATTTTAATAATATATTATCATTTTATATTTTAAATTTATGGACAACTAGAAATGATTAGATATATATAATACTTATATATGTAATTATTGCCATTAAGTGACTCATTTAGAAAACTCCTCGACCGATGTACACATGCACCATATATAGACAATTGTATTATGAGAAATGTAATTTTTCAGTAGGTATAAACTTTAATCTATAATATTTATTCTATGCTTCCAATATATAAAAAACACATTTAAGGCAGATAAAAGTGACAAATAGCAAAACAGTTTGAAAACACAGAATATTATATGCAACACTTTCCAAATTTCCTCTCTTAAGTTTTCTTAATACCTAACGACTGAAGTTTTATTGCACAAGTTTTGTATCTTTTAAACTATAAATATCCTGTTTGAAGGCCTAGAGAACAATCTATAGGTAGGACTTGACTTCAAATAGATGAAATATGTGGCTTTATTTTCTTCATACTGAGAATGTTCTTGTGCCCAAATTGTTTCCTCATAACTCAGAACATGATACTGAAAAGTTTGCTTTTATATATTAATTTGAAAGAAATAGCCTTTAGTCTTAAAAAAAGCATTCTACTTACAAGTATTTTGTTTTAAAGTAACAAATGCTCTGAGAGGGAATAGAAACATGAGCTTTATTAACTATCACTTTGGCAGGAATTAATTTCTTGTTTTATTTTTTGGTAGTTATTGAAATTATGAGAGTAAGACTATGTAGTAAAAGAGTGGAGAGACCTTCAGGAATGACTGAAGGGATGAGGAAGCCCTGCATGGGGGCTAAACTATTCATTTTATAATTTTATCTGAAGTTAATCCTCAATATAGCATAAAATACCTGAAGTTAATGTGATTGTCTGTAGCCATGTGGCTGAATAAATCCTCCAAAGTGATCATTGAAGAGGAAATGACAAATACTATACAAATTAATAACTTATCTACCTAGGTATCTACATCCTACTTCTCTCTCGAGAAAGAATGAGCAAGTTTGTTCTAAAAGCAAACATAGATTTTAAAGAGGTGTTCCATCTGTGAAGCATTATATTCTTCTGTCTCAGTTATGGCTGGTTATTTTAATAAATGTTTTTGGTTCCTTAAAAATGCACAAGTTAAGGAAACTTTTATCTAAGAAGTGACAATATCTTATGCTATTTGTCTTACTTGGTCATGGGCCTTCAGAGAAGAATGAAGACACCTGAATAAAAAAAGGTATATTTGTCTTACCTAACTTTTTATTCCTGAAAGGTGTTGGGGAAGGAAAGAAGGAAGATAAAAACAATAGCAGGATCCACCTGCTCTAAGTGACAATCCTGTTTTAGTAGCACACATAGACTTCCCTGGCAGGACTATCAGGAATGCATATGCTTACTTGAGTGTATTCACTCACATCCAGGGAACACTTTTTTTTTTAATTTTAATTTTTATTTATTTTTTATGACACGTGTGGTTGCTAAAAGCCACAAGTTGAAATGTCTACTTTCCTTTTTGCAAAAAAAAAAAAATAATAATAATCTGGTTGTATCATTAAATTTTAAATCTGTTGTGACAGATAGCTTCAGTTATCTAAAGAGACCACAAAAGTAAGACAAGAGAAGAAATAAAAAAGAAAAGGAATTTCATAATACAAACTAAATATTTCGTTCAGATAGAAAAGCTTCATTTTCTCTATGAAGACATCATTCAAAACCTCCTTAATTGCAGAACTGTTAGAACTTATAATATATTGGTTTGTGATATACTGTAACTTTTTTCTATTTCTATTATAAGCTTGAGGACAAATACTTATTAAATATCTGACAGTGACAGCAGCTAAAAGGCAGAATAGCAAGTCTGAGCAACAATAGTTTGGCAGCCATACAGACAAAAGTACCATATTTTGCCATGTATAATGTGCACTCTTTTGCCCAAACTTACAAGGGAAAAATAAGGATGCACATTAGACAGGGGTAGTACTAATTCTGTATCAATATCAATGTTTTTCCCTGAAAGTTTGGGCAGAGAATGTGGGTGTGCATTATACATGGCAAAATATGGTACCTCTGTGGGACTTTTAGGATCCTGATAGGAGACTGTCAAACATTAGAGGAACCCAAAACTCAGGGAGGTCCATTTTGAGAAGATAGGTCCACATTCATGGGGCAGACTCACTAACTATAGACCTAGCTGTAGGCCAGGAAACACCTCTGTCACCCCATGGATTAGGCTATAGCTCCATATGGCCTTGGTCCTGCCACTGGCACCATTTATCAAGAGATCTGGCAGGAGTCACACCCGTGTCCTGGGTAACAGGCCAGTGAGCCTGGTTTCTGACCCTGCGGTGGTTTGTGAGTCAGCTCCGGCCCCATCAGCTCAAGACCAGGCCGGAGACACGCCCTGCCCATGCCCAGAGGCAGGCACTTTGACCTTGGTACTGTATTGTAGCAGATCCTGGAATGACTCCATAACGCAGCGCCAGCTCCTACCAGGTGCAGGCTGAGAGTAGTCATTTCTGCTCAGGGAGTTTACCGGGAGATAATGTTCGTCTGAGCCCTTGGAGGTAGGCCTGCTAACCTGGCTCTGAATGGAAGTCCTTCAGCAGCCCTGTGACTTGATTTCAGCTCTCCTGCACTGCAGTCTGGGGCCAATATTGCCTGCCTAGAATGTCTGAAAGTGGCCCATTAGGAGCTCTTCCAGGGACCCTGAGGGAGTCGTACCCATCTGCACACCTGGTAACAGGCTTGCCATCAAAGGACACAGAGTGGCTGAATGGATAAAAAACCAAAACAAAACAACAACAAAAACAAGAACAGGCTACAATATATAACAGACTTATTTTACTGAATAAGTCACAGACATAGCTGAAAATGAAGAAATAGAAAAATGTATTCCAAGCAAAAGTTAAAGAAAAGAGTGCAGGGATGGCTACATTTATATCAGACAAGATAGACTTACAGTCAAAATAAGTCTTAAAAGACAAAAGTCACCATATAAGGATAAAGGGGTCAATTTATCAAGAAGAAATCACAATTATAAGTTTAGAAGCATACAATATTGAGGACCCAGATATACTAAGCAAATATTAACAGAACTGAAAGAGAAAACAGAAGACTACAATAATCGTAGATGACTTTTGGGATTGAGGTGATTAGGTATTATGTTTGCTTATTGAATTAGAGAATTCAATTCTTTCCATAGCTTTGGGAAGTTCTTGCCGAATACTTGTTTGAATAGGCTGTCTGTGCCCTTCTCCCTCTCTTCTCCTTTTAGTATACCCATTATTCCTATATTGTTATTTCTAATGGAGTCAGATAATTCTTGTAGAGTTCTTTCATTTCTTTTAACTCTCAAGTCTCTCTCTTCTTCCATCTGTGTCATTTTAATGTTTATCTTTGATATCACTAATTCTTTTTTCCATCTGGTCAGTTCTATTTCCTAAGTTCACTATTTTATTCTTTTTCTCTTTAATGAGCCTTTTATTCTAGCATTTCTATTTTTATTTTTTTTAAATTTTAATCTCTTTGTGAAGTATATATTTTGTTCATTGATATTATTTCTGAGTTCACTAAACTGCCTGTGTTTCTTGCATCTTGTTAAGTTTTTTAAGAACTGCAATCTTGAATTCTCTGTCATTTCAGTCACCTATTTTCATGTCTTTAAGTTTATTTTCTGGAGATATTTCATTTTATTTCTGAGCTGCTTTGTCATCTTGGTTGTTCATAGCATTTGATGGATTATTTCTTCTCCTAGGCATTTACGGGAGTAAGTTTTGCAGCAGGTTAATATGAAGAGGTCTTTCCTGTGTTTTCCAGCAGGTGGTGCTGGAGCATTTTAGTTTCTCTTTCCTTGTTGGCTTCTTGAGGTGAAAAATTCCCTGGAGAGTTGTGTGTCCTCTCTGTGACCCTGTTGCTTCTATCTCAGGGCATTACCCTTATAGAAGAATGTGGTGGGTGATGAGGTTCTGAGCCCCTCAAATCCCAGTGCTGCCCCTGTAGCCAGATGCAGTTTTGCACTGCCTGAGCAGTCCTAAGTGCCCCTGCGGGGATCATCCCCAAAAGGTGAGAGCGGGGTGGGTTGGGAGAGGCTCCTTGTGTGTTTGGAGCTTTATTGGTCCTCCAAGTAATGGTGACTGCCAGACCATAGCTGCCTTACCCCTATATCTCCACCCTTCTCCTGGAGATCAGCCACGTGTGCATCTCTTGCTCAGTAACTGTCTCCCCAGCTCTCAGGGTTGCAGACAGTCTATTCTTTAATCCAATACTCACTGCTATAGTTTCTTCTGGAGCCCACTTCTAGATCTGGGAGGATTCAGGGAAGCAAAATCAGGGAGGTTAGTGGGAGGCAACCAGGCTCTTCGGCTTTGTTTTCTGCCTGGCAGTGAAGGCTGATAGACCACAGCTGTCATATTTCTGCATTTGGTCTTTGCCCCAAGGTCTCTGCCTGGATTCCTGAGTTCAGCTAATATTATACGCTGATTTCTCAGGCAGGAATGCACTGGGCCACTGAGAGTGCACCTGCAGCCTGAATCTTCTCCTGTCTTGGGACTGCAGTGAGCTCCAGGCTTTGTCTGCAGCACAAGTCTGCTCTTCTCCCTTCCTTTCTCCAGTGTTTGCTCCATTTGCCCATCTTCAGATGTTTTGATGCTGATCTCTCAGACAGGTTTGTGTGTTCAATAGGGAATCCTTTGTTGAATTGTAACTGTTCACTTGTACCTTCAAGGGGAAAAATTGAGGGGGATCCCTCATGCAGCCTCGTTTCTTGAATATTTCTTATTTTCATTTCCTCATCTTAAAAAGACTAAAATTATGTTGAAGTTTTTTTGAATCACAAGTTTTAAAAATATTTTTCTTCCTTGAGCAAATCTCAGAATTTGAGCAGAGCTATCCTATTCAGACATGGTCAATATTGCTCTAATTGGATTATTTTACACAGATAGGTGTAACGATTGTAATGAACCTAAAAATTCACAAATTACCACAGAGTATTTTATAAGCATAACTCATTTTATGCTCAGAGTGAGTTTCACATTTCTATAGCCTTTTCCAATACAAGCAAATATGAAAGAAAATCAAATTTCTCTATAAATAATAATATTTTTACATTTAATATAAAATAAGAGAAGTGTGGAAACTCTCTTTATTTGGTTAGTGGGTTAGAATGAAGTATTACTTTTAATTATCTAATATCTACCATTGCTAATTAATTATATTTGGCAATTTTCCAAGCAGCTTTGTAGCTCTTATTTTAAAGCTTAACCATCTCCTGAAAGAAAAGAAATCTGTGAGGATAGACAAAGCTTCTTACAGTCTTAAAGTTTTAATATTTCTGAAATTATGGAAGATTATTATACCCATGACTGACTTTCTTTTTCTTTACATGTATATCTATTTGAGCTTTGAAAAATGGACATTAAAATAATTTCTTACTGATATACTCTCCTGATTATATAGAATGAAAGGCACTAGATAAATAAAAATCACTGTATCCTATCCTCAGGAAGAGGTATTATAATTTTTGCTAGCAAAGATATTAAATTAGTTTGTTCAATGGAAATTATTAAAACAATTTCATTTGCAAGTTGAATGATGACAGTTTAAAACTATTTTAGATATAAATGACAAAGACACATTTATCGTTCTGAAGTTTATATTTTAAATTTATTATTCAGATAAAAATGCATTTAAGAAAATATAAACTTTTTTATTTGTGATTTTGAAGGCAATTTATTATTTGAAATCTATTATCTCACTTAATACTTGCCTTTTTGTGTATTTTATATATCAGTTTATTTTTTGAAAGGAGAACCAATCTATTCTGGCAATGAAAATTTGATAAAACTACCCATTAATTATATATCAATTGAGTTTTCATAAATAATGAAAAGCTATTCAATATGATTAAAAATTTGAATTTACATTTGACATGATTATTATAATGTCACAAATTTAGAAAATTACTTATAACTCTTAAATTACATAATTCTAAGTGTGTTTCTCTGAGTCCTCCTTCCTGAGGATCTTAATACTACTATATAAAAATAATTCTGAGTTCAAAAGTTTTGAAAAATAATGGGTTAATAAAACTAAAGTAGCAGCTTTAATTTCCATAGGCTTTAACATTTCAATGTACTCTATAATCTGTAAGAGATATACAATGACATATTTCCTGAACTCATTTTATCATAGAACACTTAATGTGACAAAATATTTTGGGCAAACTCTTATTCTACAGCAGTGTTTCAAACTACTTGTCAGAAAAAACTTAGAAAAATATCTATTTTGTATGGACTAATATTTTTGTAAAAATACAAAAATAGAATGCATGCAAAATATAAGCCTTAATTTTTATAATTAAATCCAAAAGACATAAAAGTAACTTATCTTGTAAATACAGGTAACCCTCTGATAACACGGTTGTTAGGTTCCTAAAATGCTGTGTTAAGAGAATCCATGTTATACAAAGAACTATTACAGAAAAGGGGGTTAGGTTCCTAAAATTAAAAAAAAATTACTATTATATTTTTATAATAAAGAGAAATATCTTTATTAAAGCAATTTTCACCAAAAGTATAACATATTAATATGTATTAAATATCTTTTGCTTTTAAAAACTTTTATTATGTTCTGTGTTATTTGGGGATTTCCCTAATTTCAAATAAGATATTTTTTGCTCTTAAAAGCTCTTACTACATTCAATATTGTTTGGGGATTTCCCTGATTTCGAATATGATATTTTTTGCTCTTCAAAGCTCTTATTACTCTCTGTGTTGTTCGGGGATTTCTCTAATTCTCAAACCGCATTAGAGTTGAAACCGTTTTCTAGAATGCTGTGTTGTATGAGGGTTCGCCCCAGTTCTCGACCCGTGTT
The DNA here is from genome assembly GCA_004026885.1 of Lyroderma lyra. NCBI lineage: Eukaryota > Metazoa > Chordata > Mammalia > Chiroptera > Megadermatidae > Lyroderma > Lyroderma lyra. The sequence continues at coordinate 18,928 of PVJL010004047.1, forward strand.
AGAGCGAAATTGTGTTATAGAAGGGCCGTGTTACAGAGGAGTCACCTGTATTCCTACATGCTCACTCTCATTTTCTGTATCTTATGAGGTTCCAAAAACACGTGTTGACTGCCCACAGCGCAGAAGTCCTATTTTAAGTAGCTATGCTTTCGAGAATGTACTTTGTAACACATAGGCTTTATGGTAACACTAACACTCCAGTTTCTCCTTCTATGACCTTAATGACAAAAGAAATGTCATCCAACTTTTGCTTGAAAGTTTCTATTGAGGATAACTGGGTAAAATTGAGGATAACTGCAAAATTATCTTATTGTTTTCCCTCCCTGCTGTCCTCTTGCCTTTCTTCTCTTGCTCTTTTTTCCCCTGCCTTCCTTCCTTTCCTTCTAATAGCAGTAATGATCCATTATTCAACAAATATTTATTCACAACTTGTAATGCAAAGATCTGTGTCATATATATTGTGGAAAATATAATATAAATAATATATTTGTTTTTCTCTTAGAGTGATGGTATGTACATGTTATTTTAATATAAAAAATTTAATACAAGGGCAATAACACTACAAAAGAAGATCAAATAGTGTGTCAAAGGAATTTAGAAAACACTGAACTCTCTTCTTTGGGGCCCATATTGTTCTTTTTAGCTTTCATGCATTTGTTTTATTCATTCTCTCCCTAGTCATACAACAGGTCTAATACTTATGCAATTCAATCAGCCTAAATACATTCAAATAAAGTCACTATTTCCACACACCACCTATTGTTTTTAATGTTTAAAATCACCAGTTCCTGCAGCTATTTGGTTACAGTGTGATTTTTTTTATCTACTGAAATCAGTTTTTACATTTATCTCACAAAATGTGATGTACTGAATGAAAAACAGGCTTATTAACTTACAATGCCAATTTATATAAAATCAAATAAGATATATGACCTTTAGTCAATTAACTACATTCAGGTCACACACTGAAGACTGTTTTGTAGGCTTGATAAGGCTATCTAGATGCTTATCAATTTTCCTAAACTTTCAAACAAATAGCTTTTTGTTTCATTGATTTTTCTCTATTGATTTTTTATATTCTACATAATTTATGCTCCTGTTTTTATTATTTCCTTCCACCTGTTTGTTTTTGTATAATTCTGTCTTCTTTATCAAGTTTCTCAAGGGAGATGTAGAGATCATTGATTTTTAGCTGTTTCTTATTTTTTAATATAGGCATTGATCACTATAAATTTTCCTCTAAGCACGACTTTATTTGTTCACATACATTTTTATATGTTCAGTTATTATGTTAATTCAGTCCAAAATATTTTCTTATATTTCTGTGATTTCTTTTTTTTTGGACACAAGTTACTTAGAGGTGTGTTGTTTAAATTCCAAGTATTTGTGTATTTTCTGTATATGTTTCTGTCACTGATGTTTAGTTTAATTCCATTGTAATCAGTAAACAGAGTACTCTATGTGATTTCAATTCTTTAAAAATTATTGCGACTCATTTTATGGCTCTGAATACTGTCTTCATGAATGATATATCTGCAATAGAGAAGAATATGTGTTATATCACAAATGTCACTTAGGACAAATTGGTTGATAAAGTTTTTAAATAAACTGACTTTTCCATGTTTTTTCTAAACCTACTTGTTATTGCCATCACTGATAGATGAGTATTAAAATCTCTAACTATGATTCTGGATTTCTAGATTTCTTTTTTCAGTTCCATCATATTTTTTATTTATATGTTTTGAAGTTCTGTTATTCTATGCATTCATCTTATAATTATTATATCTCCTTGATGAAATAATCATTTTATCACTATGAAAGTTTCCTTTTTACCACTGGTAATATTTTAACTAGAAGTCAACTTCTGATATTAATGAAGATACTGTGGTCTTCTTATGATTAATGATTGCTTGTAGAATTTTTAATATCTTTTAATTTTAACCTCTCTGTATCATTATATTTAAAATGGGTTTCTTGCTTCACAATATCTTTCTGTTAATTGTAGTGCTTTGTGCATTTGCATTAATATACTTAACTGCTGTGGTTAATTTTAAATCTACGTTTTGCTATTTATTTCCTACTTTGTTCCCCCTTTTCTCTTTGCTTTTTTTTAAAATAAATTTAATTTTGTTTAGAATTTTATTTTATCTCCACTATTAATTAGTTCTCTTTATTTAACATTTAGCCATGATATAGGATTTGTAATATACTTTTTCCTTATCAATGTCTACTTTCAAATAAAATCATAGCACTTGATGTATAGTGTAAGAATCTTTCAACAATGTACTTTCACTTCCACACCTGCATGTGTTTTTTTTTTTTTTTTAGAGGTGAAACAAAGAGATGGTTTATTGAAGAAAACGTGCACTCCAAAGAGGTAGGAGCGGGCTTGAGCAGGAAAATGGCTCAAGAGCCTCACACCTGCATTTTCTATTGTGTGTAAGAAACTTAACAATATAGTTATTACGTTAACAACATATAACAATATTATATTGCTATATTACATCTTGGTTTTTTTGATAATAGCCATTCTAAAAGGTGTGAGGTTAATACCTTACTGATATTTTTATTTTCATTTCCCAAATGATCAATGATATAAAGCATGTTTTATGTACCTATTGATCATCTGTATGTCTTCTTTGGAAAAAATGTATATTCAAATCTTCTGCCCATTTTAAAATTGAATTGTATCTTTTCTATTAGTTGGATGAGTTTTTTAATATATATTTTAGATATTAACCCCTTATCAGATAATTTGCAAATATGTTTCTTCTATTCAGTAGGTTGCATTTTCATTTTGTTGATGGTTTCCTATGTTGTGCAGAAGATTTTTAGTTTGATGGAGTCTCATTGGTTTATTTTTACCTTTTGTTTTGGTCAAGTGGGATTTATTTCAGGGATGCATAGATTGTTCATCTCAAATAAAACAGTTAACAAATGCAAAATAAAAATCACATGATCATCTCAACAGATGCAGAAAAATTGACAAGAACTCAACATCTACTTAGAAAAAAATTTAAAAGAAACTCTTAACATAAAAGTATGCATTGAGGGAATGTGCCTCAACAAAATAACAAAATAAAGGTTATATAGTGACAATCCCATATCTAACATTAGTGAAATGTTGAATGATTTTCTCTAAAATCAGGAACAAAACAAGAATGCCAACTCTTTCCACCGTTATTGAATATAGTATTGGAAGACATATCTACAGAAAACAGGCAAGAAAAACAAATAAATGCATGTAAATTGAAAAGAAAAAAGGAAAATTGTCAGTAGGTCAGAATATGTAATTATATATTTAAAAACCTTAAAAAATCACTAAAAAAATAAAAACTCTTAGAACTAATAAATTTATTCAGTAAAGTTGCAGGACACAAAATCACTTTAAAAAATGTGTTGCATTTCCATACAACAATAATGAGCTATCAGAAAGGGAAATTAAGAAAATAATCCCATTACAAATGCATCAGAAATCATAAAATACCTAGGAATAAATTTAACTAAGAAGGTGAAAGACCTGAACACTGAAAACTCTAACATTTTAATGTAAGAAATTGAAAAATACACAAACAAAAGGAAGGATAAGTCCATGCTCATGGGTTAGAAGAATTAATATTGTTAAAATGTTTATACTAACCAAAGCAATCAACAGATCCAATGAAATTGCTATCAAAATCACAATGGCATTTTCACAGAGATAGAACAAGCAATCCTAAAATGTATACAGAAATACGAATGTATACAGAAAATAAAAAAGCTGGAGGCTTCACACTCCCTGATTTCAATATAGGTTACAAAGTTATAATTATCAAAATAGTATGATATTGGCATGAAAGTATACACATAGATCAATTGTACAGCATAGATAACAAATAAATCCATGCTTATATGGTCAATTAATTTACAATAAAGAGCCCAAGAATATACAGTGAGAAAATAACAGACTCTTCAATAAATGCCATTATGGTGACTGGATAGCCACATGCAAAAAAATGAAAGTAGACTAGTATTAGTATTAAACACTTTTCACAAAGACTTGAAGGTAAGACCTGAATTAGGCTTGCTAATATTTTGTTGAGGAATTTTATATCTCTGTTTGTTGGCCAGTAATTTCTTTTCTTGTGGCACCACTGTTTATTTTTTATTTTTCATTAGGTTAATGCTGGCCTTATAAAATGAATTTGGAAATGTTCCCTTCTCTTCTACTTTTTGGAAATATTTAAAAAAGTTTGGTATTAATTCTTCTTTAAATGTTTGGAATTATTCACCAGTAAAGCTGTCTGGTACATGACGTTTATTTGTTGGGAGGTTTTTAATTATAGATTCAATCACCATACTAGTAATGAGCCCATTCAGATTTTCTATTTCTTCATGATTCAGTCTTGGGAAGGTGTACATTTCCAGGAATTTATCCATTTCTTCTAGATTTTCAATTTGTTGGTATATATTTGTTCATCATAGTATCTTATGATCCTTTAAATATTTTTATGGTATCAGTTTAACATCTCTTTCATTTCTCATTTTATTTATTTGAGTCCTTTCTCTTTCCTAATAGTTATGGTTGAGACTGGATTTTTTTTTTGTATTCCTTTAAAGAGGTTTGGATTTCATTTTGACAGACACTTAAGTTACATGAGAAACTTTTTTTTATTAAGAGGTGGAACCAAGAAGCAGTTTAATAAAAGGAAAATAAGGTGAAACAAAGAGATAGTTTATTAAAAGGGAAAGTACATGCCCAATAGGTAGGAGCGGGCCGAGTAGGAATGGCTCACAGGCCTTAAATGGCAAGGGGAAAGTGCACTCTAAGAGGTAAGAGAAGTGGGCTCAAGCAGGAAAATGGCTCAAGAGCTGAGAATCAATTTTTTTAAGGTTTATTTTATCACCTATTTGCTAATGTGAGTCCAGATTAGTTATTGTGCAGACTCCGATTTAGTGTCATTACTGAACATGTGACATTTTTTGACTTGTATAATACCCTTGCAATCCATCCAAGTTTTTACATGTATCTGTAGTTTGTTCTTTTATTATTCCCAGAATCAATTTTCAAGGCCTCGCTTTAGAGAGTAGGAACCCAAACAGAGCCTAGAGTCTTACTGAATAGAGAATGCAATTATTGGATTTCAAAGCACCTGAGGTGACTGAAATTTGCAACAGAATCAGCAGAGGAGCTATGACTATTCTTTAGATGAGTGATAAACAGTGTGTGCATTGCTTAAAATTTCCCACATGTGGAGAAATAAATAGACTAAAATATTCCAAAAACTCACATAGTTTTAAAAGTACTTTGTTTCCATTAAACAGAATGGAGAAATTGCGTGAGAAAGGATATTGCCTAAAGTTTTTAAAGGCCCACACATTAGTAATGACACTAAATCAGAACACAAAATTGAGAGCAACAAATAAATAAAAACTTATAGATACAATCAATAGTTTAGTGATTACCTGAGGGCACAAGGGCAAGGGGTTGAAGGTGGAGAAGGGGGATGAGGAAGAAGGGACAGGGACTCAAATATATGGTGATAGAAAGAGAACTGAATCTGGATGATGAACACATAACACAACACATACATGATGTATTGTAGAATTGTACACCTGAAACCTATATAATTTTTACTAACCAATGCCATTCCAATAAATATAACAATAAAAAAAGTCAACTTCAAAAAAAATCTCATACTATATGATTCTATTTATATCTTTTTGAAATAAAATTATAGAGGTGGATGAAAGATTAGTGATATGGAGGAGTTAAAAATGGTGGTGTTGGTGGTACAATTGCTGGGTGTAATAATAAAGGTATAGCATGAGGGAGATTTTTGTGGTAATAAAATATGTTTGTATCTTGACTGTGGTGATTATATAAATCTACAGATGTGCTAAAATTGTATAGAACTATATTCTCACTTGTTTCAGTGTTAGCTTCCTAGCTTTGATATTGTACTATAGTTATATGAGCTCTATTCATTGAGGAAAATTAGATAAAGGGTACATTGGACCTCACTAATATTTTTGCTACTTTCCGGAAATCTAAATTTTTTAAAGTTAAGAAAAATCTCTTTCCACAAAGAAAATTCTAGCACCAGATTGCTTCATTGATAAATCCTGCCCAATATTTAGAGAAAAAATAAAATCCACATAACAACAATCTTACTTAGAAAAATAGAAGAAAAAGGGAAACTTTCTGACCATTTTATGATAACCAGTATATTTTAGCTACCCAAACATTACAAGGAGGTAATGTTGGGTAGCTAAAATAATTAAAATGGTAGACAGGAGAACTCACACTGGGTGGTGAACTTATTATACAACAAGTAGATGATGCACTGTAGAATCGTATGCCTAGAATCTATGTAAACCTTGCTAACAGATATCACCCCAGTAAGTCTAACAATGCAATATATTAATAAAAAGTAAAATAAAATAAAATGGTAGATACTTTCTCATGAACATGTACATAAATATTTTAATAAAACAAGTTAGTTACAGAAATGTATATACAAAATAAAATGTCATGGCCAAGTACGATTTATTCTAAGTATAAAAAATTGGTTCAATGTTCTAAAATCAAACCATATAATTTACCACAATAAAATAATAAAGAAGAAAATCATATGGCCACCTTAATAGACACAGAAGGAAACAGTTGACAAAATTAACATCCAATAATGATAAAAAATGATTCTCATACTTACCTGGCAGGGGAGATACCATGATCATGAAGGTGGTTTTCCCCAGGGCGAGGCTTATCCATTGCACTCCGGATGTGCTGACCCCTGCGATTTCCCCAAATGTGGGAAACTCGACTGCATAATTTGTGGTAGTGGGGGACTGCGTTCGTGCTCTCCCCTGAAAAAAGAAAAAAAATGATTCTCAAAAGAAAGATACAGAAGAGAATTTTTTGCAATCTGATAAAGGGTACTAAAAATTTCATAGCTAACAATATACTTAATGCTAATGCATTGATTGTTTTCCAACAAGATTAGGACTAAGGCAAAGATGTCTGCTTTTATATTTTCTTTCAACATTGTATTACAGATTCTAGTGAGTGCAATAAGTCAAAATATACACACACACACACATATATATTTATATATAATGAATAAAATGCAAAATTTTGAAAAGGGAAGTTTAAAACTATTTTTAGTTACATAAAATATGAAATATATATTTATAAGGAATTATTAAAATATTGATAAATGAATAACATTTAAAATATATATTCAATATAAATTCAATACAAACTTCTATTTATGTTTATAATAAACAAATAGAAATATAAAATTACAATATAATATGTTTATAATTTCATATAAATTTCATGGGGATAAATTTAACCACACATATGTAAGAAGGCTTCATTGAAATACATAAAATATTGCAAAGAGAAGTTAAAGATCTAAATAAATGAAGATAAAAACCATGTTCATAGACTGAGATATTCAATCAATATTTTTTTTTAATTATCACAATAAAAATACATATAAGATTTTTTATAGAATTTAATAAGATAATTCTGATATTTAAATGATAAAGGAAAGGATCAGAATAGCCAAAACAATTTTGAAAAACTAAAAACAAATTTGAATTATTTATACTGTATTTGTTAATAAAATTTATACTACAAAGCTACAGCAGCCAATTTAGGTATGGTTTTGGCATATTTATAGAAAAGTAGATCAATTGAAAATATTAAGGGTCCAGAAACAGATCCATATATATCATAAGAAAATAATTTAAAAAGTATAGCTTTTTATGTATTTTGAAATTATCTTAGTGTGCATATCAGGATAATAAATTAAGAGAAATACATCTTTGTTTTACATGAAATGTATATTAAATACAGGTATTAAATATACATGTTTGCTCTTTCTGACAAGATAAAAATTTAAGCACAAGTGTTTAAATCTCTTCTTTCAATATTTTTCCTGAAAAGATTTAAAAATATATAACAATAGAATTTCTGTAATTTTACAGTAAATAGAAAAACCTAATCTAAGTCCCAAGTTTTCTAGTATTTCTGACAAATCCAGGGCAAATAGAACAAAATGTAAGTGCAACAGAGAGGAAAATTTTAGTAATTCTTTATTTTTATAAGAAATATGTTGTCATGTAGGTAAATAGGAGAAATTTTGTCAGAATTTCATCACCCATCATATGAGAAACAATAAAAGTAAAGTGTAATAGATGACAGAAATTATGAGGTCAATAGATGAAAAGCTCTTCATTTAAACTAAATTCACTGTTGCAAAAATTGATGAAATTTCATTGACTCAAGAGAAGTCAAAATCAACAATCTTGGTTTACCAAAATCAAGTATGGACACACAAAATGGAATATAAACTACATGTTATTATTTATGAAAGACATGACAAGTTTTGTGAACTGAAGGAAGTCTTGAAACTACAGATCAAATGACTCATTAAAATGCCAGGAAAATCTAGTCTTATCATGGCCTCTTATTTTATAATGGAAAAGACAATATCTTGCAAATTGCCAAGCAGAAAAACAAGGCAATTTACCTTTGAAGAAAGGAAAAGTGTTAGATTTTCATCAAAATATAGGACATTAGAAGTAACTGAGCCAAGTTGTGCTTAAATTATTTTGACACCATAAAAAGTTGTCATTTTTGTAACACTCTGAAGAAAAAATCTCCAGTTAGCTGATTATCATTTCTGTGGTACTAGGGAATATTGTAGCTCATTATATTTTCACATATGGGCAATTTTGCTGGTTTCAACCTAGTTCCACAAGAAAAAAGCTTAGTCTAGAGCAGCTAATTTTAACACAGAAATTAAAGAACTGTTAATGAGAAATTTCCAAGAAAGGTGTTTAAGGAAGCCAAACCAACTGGGAGGATCTCCACTCGGTCCTTCTCTTCTTTTTCCTGGCCTGAAATTTTTTCATTTGCTAGCTGGAGCTTTGGTATCCATTTTGGATTATGTCATGATCTTTAGAATGGAAGCCACGCCCTTGGCAACACAGCAGAAAGACAATTACCTTAGTCACTGATGGCCTAGAAGAGAGCCTTCCATGGACTTCTTTCTTCTATGTTTCATTCATTTAAGAGAGAAGTAAACTAATTTTAACTCACTATACTCTTGTATTTTGTTTTTTTTTTTGGCTCAGCAATCATTTAAAACTGGTAAAACTGAGTATAATAAATAAGAAAACATGATTTCATCCAGGTATTTGGTTACCAACCTCAAAGGAAGATTTTCACAATTTAGCTATGTAAATATTTATGCAAATTATTGCTTATTGGAAAATGAAAGCATCCTGGATTTTCACTGATTACAACTCTAAATCTTAATCTCTAGTGAGATATACACTAAACTTCTGCCTTGTAGAACACTGATCCAAGCAATTTAATTTTTATATGAATTTTGATGTATTTTGTCTTTTCTGGGTAGTAGTAATTTCAGAGTAATCAGAACATTTAAAGTTAAATGTTAAAAGCACCATCCATAAACACTGGAAGATGTTGCCAAGGAAATTTACCCCACAGTTGGAAAGGTTTCTTTCCAACTGTGAGAAAATGAGTCATATATTAATAGTTAAGACCAAACTTTTTAAACTTACAGCAGCAGTAGGTGGAATCTGCCTCCCAAACAGAAGTGAACCAGGTAAAAACACTGCCTGCAGTCATTTGTTTAGAGGCTTTTGTGCTTTCCTGATTATAAGTTTCTTACTGTGGAGTTGTTTATGAACAAAAGTTGCTGACCTATTGATTTTTTTACTGAAGTATTTTTCAAAATACTATGTTATACTGGGGAAAATGTAAGGAAACATTGAAAAATTGGTATCTACTATAATGATCTGTTAAGGGTCAACCACTAGTATTTTCAATATTGATTATTATAAAAGCTACTACTTCTTTTATAAAAATGCTTATCTTAGGGAATGGTATTTGAAGTGTTTGGGTAAAGACTGATATGAAAGACAAAAAATTCTGGGTGATGGAGAATAAGTTAGTCATTATTAATATTACAGTTGATCTGCTCTTTGCTTGACTCAAATTTAATGTAGAATTAAATATATAAAATCAGAATTTTCATAGAAATGATGTAAGATTTCAAAGTTCTAGAAACATTATTATATTTTCATGTGTTTTTAAAATACAGTTAGAAGTTTTATTTTTGCTATTGTAAGATCAAGATTCAAAAGAATGATAGAAATGACTTACATGGCACTTATTGAAAACTATGAGATTTTCATCCTTTAAATTAGAATGAGAAAATATTTATATATATATATATATATATATATATATATATATATATATTTAGAAAACAAGTAACTTCTCCATAAATGCCAAAATATATGACTTGTATATAGTTAATATACATTTATTATATTTTTTCACATTCCACAAATGAGGTCACCTACTCCAAGTTCTTTAATTTGTGGAATTTGAAACTAATTGTCAGAGATTAATAGCCTGGAATATCTGTAATGAATTGTTAGACTAAATGAGATTCTAAGTTTCTTTTATTCCTCCCAACCTGATGTTCATACTAGAACAGTTCAATTACTTCTACTTACTCTAAGATTTTCGCTTTCCCTGATTATTAGTTTTGTATTGTTGTAAACTGTTCATTGTTTCATTGCTAATATGATTAAAATATGAATTTCATTTCAAAGTTTTATTTAGAAATATTCATTTTATGTAAAACATGTAAAATATATTTTAAGTATTATTTCATTATGCTTATCAATTTCTCAGAATTGATTTAGAAGAATTTTACTTATTATATTAGAAAAAGAAAACAAAGGGGCACACCTTTGTGTTTTAATACTTGGAGAAACATTTAATACATGGGAATATGTCTATTATTCATACCATGAGCCTGTATAAAAAGGTTTTCCCCAGGATTTTCATTTTTTTGTAGGATGCCCTTACAAAATTGTCAACCCTGATACCCTCAAAACTATCACTGGAGATGTTATATATGACATGACTCCCTGTCTCCTGGTTCCCTGGCCATAGCAATTGGGACCATAGTTGGTCATGTGAACTAAGCTAGGCCAAAGAGGTCCTTCCTTGGGACTCTTATGATTAGAACTAATGAGAACATCAATACTAACTCTTAACAGTTAGTGAAGTCACAGGATTTAGAATTTGGCAAATTCAGTAACTATGTGTCTTGAAGAGCAGTGCTAGTAAGACTGTAGTCTTAGAATAACATCTATATTCAGGGAGAAAAGAAGGAGAGAGCTAGTGAAAAAATTTCAGAAATGTGACCTAGATCTAGGCATTCCCAAGTGCCACTTGCATCCACATCCTTTACAGGGCTTCATTATTTAAACTTCTTAGTGTCTCATAAATCAGAGTACTTCTCCTTTTAGTCTGAATTAAGCCCATGTCACTTGCATCTGAAAGAAAGTATCTGGGTGATGCATATTTTAGGGAGACAGTTAAGTACTCCATTAGCTGGACTGAAACATTAGCACTCCTTATTATAAAGGAGAAAAGTACTTGGTTAAATCAGATATTGAGGACGTGGCTTGAACTCCAAGAAATAGCTAGTTTTAGGAGACTGGATGAGAAATATTAACATGTTGGAGTTATTGTAGCTCTTAGCAAAGGGTTTTAAGATTGAAACAATTTATAATACTATCTAAAAAGTTATACAGAGAGTATCAGCTCAAGTATATGGATTTTTCTCTCAAATAAACTTTCAATATTGAGGTATAATTTACAATATTATAAATCTGTTCATTTTAAATGTATATTTAAATGAGGTTGCATACATTGATATATATGAGGGGGAAAATCCTAGCCATAAATGCCTCTATTTTTCATATTACATGGCTGGATACTTTCTGGACAGCCCTCATACATCACTACTACAATCAAGATAATAAATTACTTCCATTATCCACAAAAGTTCCCTCCAGTCTTTATGTACTTGAATTCTACCTCCAGCTCCTGCAAAACAAACTGATCTGCTTTATGTCATTACAAACTAGTTTTTGCCTGTCCTAAACTTTTTCAAAAGTATAATAGAATTATGTGGTATATATTTTGAGTTCAGCTTCTTCTGTGTAGCCTACTCTTTCTGATATTCATTTATGTTGATTCTGTTATTAGTTTATCGTTTTTGAAAATATCTCAAATTGTTTATCCATTCACATGTTAATGAACTGCAGTGTTATTTCTGATTTGGGGCTGTTTGAATAAAGTTGTTATAAATATTGTTTTACAAATGTTGTTTTCTATCTTTAAACATGATTTTTCCAACATTCTGTTATGGAAATTTTCAAACACTCAGTGATTCCCCCATACATCAACTGACTAGATTCTGCTATTAATATTGCACTGTAATTGATTTGTCACTTATTTGTCCATCAGTTCATTGTTTTATCCATTCATCAATCCACTTTATTGTTCTGATGAATTTCAAAGTAACTTGGAAACATGCGTAAATGTCACTATAAATAATTCAGCATTTATATCAAGTTGAACATTTTTTTGAATACAGGGGAGCCAAAAATTGTATACACCTTTAAGAGATGCTATCTATATATTACTTTTCAAAGTTGAATTGAATTATGGTAGCAATGTGTAGTATGACAATCACTCAAAAGACAGAGTTAATTAAATGAATGCTAGCATCACCATGCGACAGGCAGGACAGTCAAAGAAAATGGTGGAACCACAGTGTCTGTCATTAGAAGAGGGCAAGACCATTTGCCAGGACAATGGATAAAATGAAGAGATGAGGTTGAGTTTCCCCACGTTCTTTCTAACTTAACACTCCTTGAATTCTACCTATGGAGGACACTAAATGATGTGGTGTACCATAGAAGATCAGCTACACTAGTGGTACACATGTGCAGCGATAAAAGTTGACACTTTGGTCAACGTTGCTCAAGCAGTAGTCCCCTGTAATCACAAGTGTCTGGACGTTGATGGTAACCACTTGGAGCATCTTTTGTAATTGCAGAAGTCAAACATGACTTGTGTTCATTTTCTGTTAGCGGTGTCTGTTGAGTATTACAATTTTAATACAGTTTTTTTTCTGTCTTAAATATGTATACATCCTTTGGCATCCTCTGTATTTGCAGTTTGTATTTTTATTTTGAGGTAAAATTTATCTAAAATAAAATGCACCAATATTATGTGATATTCAATCAGTTTTGAGAAATTAATATGGAAACCCAAACATCTATCAAGATCTAGAGTATTACCATGATGCAGAAAGTTCTTTCATGACTCCAGTTAATCTCTGCTCCCACCACTGTTCATTTAATTTTTATTTCCCCATCACAGAATCATTCTACTAGTTTAAGAAATTTAAATTTGAGAAATAATACATTATGGAGTCTTATTGTTTTATTTTCTTACCAACATTTGGTGTTTCCCATTCCTTTCTGTTTTTGCCATTAGGCCTTTTTTTGTCATTTGTGTATTTCAAATTTGTTCCTTATCAAGACTTCTTTTTGTCTTTTTTAAGCTCTTTGTATTTTCATGTTAATCTTAAAATCAGGGTTGCATTATTGGCAAGAAAATCCTGCTCAGGCTGTTGAGCCGTTTCCTGCTCGAGCCCGCTCCTACCTCTTTGGAGTGTACTTTCCCTTTTAATAAACTAACTCTTTGTTTCACTTATTTTTTCTTTTAATAAACTGCTTCTTGGTTTCACCTCTAAAAAAAAAAATAAAATTCTGTTCAGATTATCATTGAGATTGCTTTGAACCTATAGATTAATTTGAAAACAATTAAAAATTTTAAATCACAGCATTCAAACCTATGAATTTGGTAAATATCTCAAATAGGTCTTATTATCTCTCAACAGTAATTTGAGGTTTTTGGTGTGCAGATTTTGAGTTTTTTTTTCTAAAATTATGTATAATTACATTATTCTTCATAATGAATATTATAAACATATTTTTAAAGGTTCATTCTGACACACAGGTTAATTTTTAGATTACTTAAATCATTTAAACACTCTTACTGATTTTTTTCTTGTGCCGTTTGGGGAGGTCTTTGTGTATTCCAGATGCAAGTCCTTTAATAAATCATGAATTTGCAGATAATTTCTCTCATATGGCTGTTTTCTATTCTCTTATTAGTCTTCTTCAAGGAGCAAAGTTCTTTATTTTGATTAAGTGAAATTTATCTACATGGTCTTTTATGAGTTGTAATTTGGTGTCATATCTAAAAAATCTTTGCTTAACTCAAGGTCACAAAGACTTTTTTTTAATGTTTTCTTCAAAATGTTTATAGTCTTATTTTTCATTTTAGGCTTATGATATCTTTCAAATTAATAATTGTGCATGCTGCATGGGCCAAGTCCCCTTTTTATCCCTTCATGGGTATCCAGTTGTTTTCAATCATTCGTTGAAAGATTATGTTTTTACATTGAATTCCTTGGTCAGATTTGTTGAAAATTATTTGAAGACATAGGTGCACTATCCTGATTCTTGTACTATCCTATTATTGAAATATCCTATTATCAAAATATTATCAAAATATTTTAAAGATATTATAGTATAATATCTTTATAATATGGTATCTTTATAGTATAGTATATCTATCTTTATAGTAAGTTTTATTCTTTTTTTTTTTTTCCGTTCCTCAAATTTGGTTTGACTCCTCTGGACTCTATGAATTTCCATATAAATTTTGTCAATTCCCACTAAAAAAATCTGCAAAGATTTTGATTTCTATTATATTAGATAGACAAAATTAGAAAGAGTTGACATCTTAAGATGTTAAATCTTTTGATTTATAAATATGATACACCCCTCCATTTACTTAGGTCTTTAACATGTCAAGCAATGCATTGTAGTTTTCTATGTGCATGTCACATGTAGTTTTTTTTTTTCTTTTACTCTATTATTTACTGACTTCTCACCTTCTTACATTGGCAAGGACCTCTCATATAAAGTTAATTATAAGCAGTGATTTTGGTTATCCTATCCTTGATTTTGATCGATATGGAAGAAAATTCAGTATTTTACTCTTGTTTAATATTCATTATAACTTTTCTATAGATTTCCTTTATTACATTGGAAAATTTCCTTTCTATTACTGATTTGTTGAGAATTTTTTGTAAAGAAAGAATATTAAATCTTGTCAAATGTTATTTTTATACATATTGAAATATTCATCCCTTATTCTGTAAATATGTAGAATTATATTTATTGTCAAATGTAAATCCAATCTTGAACTTCTAGGATTTAACATACTTAGTCATTTTGGATTAGTTTTTTAAAAATTGCTGGGTTTGCTTTGACAATATTCTGTTAAGGAATTTTGTATCTATATTCATAAAGTGTATTAGTCTCTTCCTTTTTCTGTGATCAGAACTTTATCTGGATTCTGTTGTTTCATTTTTAAATGTCTTTATGGGGTTTTGGTTATTAGGGTTTTGCTAGGGTGATAATAGAAAAAGATGGGAGGTATTTGATCCTTTTTTCTCCCAAGAGGGTTTTTGTTAATTTAGATATATTGCTTTCTTAATTTGTTTAATAGAATTCACCAATAAAAACTTCTTGGCCTGTATCATTCTTTATGGGACGTTTCTTAACTAAGAATTTGATTACTTTCATAGATATAGGCCTATTCATGTTGATATTCCTCCTGCTTTTAGCTTTGGTAATTTTTGAAATTAAAAAATTTGTCCACTTCATTCTAATAGCTAAATATATAAGCGTACTTGTTTTAAAAATATATTTTTTATTTATTAAATTTATTGAGGTGATATTGGTTAATAAAATTATATAGGTTTCAAGTGTACATTTCTATATCATCTATATACTGCGTTGTGCATTCACTACCCAGAGTCAGACATAGAGATCATACCTATAAGCCCCATAATTCTCAATGCAGTCTTTCTGAAAGCAGACATCTTCACTGTATAAACTACTGTCATCTTTTCTAATGACTCAGACTTCAGAATTATACATGGCTGTCACTAATATTTTCAAATATAGTAATGATATTTTTATTCAATATTTTTTTCTTTCTGAAAACACTATTTAGTTTTAGGTACAATACAGAAAAATACCTACTAAATACTTTAGTGCAAAAATTTTATTGGAACTAGCAATATATTTATGAGGCAGCTTGGTATAGTAGAAAATTATATTTAATATTGAACTGGACAATCTTGGTTGAATATCATTTCTTAGAGTTTCT
Source organism: Lyroderma lyra (assembly GCA_004026885.1). Classification (NCBI taxonomy): domain Eukaryota; kingdom Metazoa; phylum Chordata; class Mammalia; order Chiroptera; family Megadermatidae; genus Lyroderma; species Lyroderma lyra. The sequence goes on from PVJL010004047.1 coordinate 35,075, forward strand.
AGTTGTTTTCTTAGTTTGTAAATCTGTAAAATGGGGTAACAAGAACAGAGCTCAAGGTTGTGTAGTTTTCGCTTTTGGAAGAGGTGGCCAAGGTTCAGCAGCAGAACGAAGATGGCAGAGAATATATATATTGAAAACATGGTTTCTGCAGGTGGGTAATTTCTAAGATAATTAGAATAGTTAGCTATATTTTAATACACTCATGATAAAAAGCTGAAATAAATGTTTTCTGTTTCTAGTATTTACACTATACACATTTTTGGCCGTGACTTTCAAAACATCATGTTATAAGAAAAAAAAAAGAATGGATACTTTATGGTGAACTTTGAAAACAGTAGCTAATTTATGACACAAAAACATTTTGCATTATATGCTAAAGTTGTTTTTACATAAAAATATATCATGTACAAGATTATCAGCTGCAGAACATAAATAAGAGTTTAGGTTTACCGAAGACAAGTAAAATGTTTGGCTATATTTCATCCACGTAAACCATACAAAAGTGTGCTAGACTTCACATTTAAAAACATTTTTTGAACTTAGGAAATAAACTTTTAAAAATGTATAATAAAGGCAACATTTTTAATGTTAAAGTGAAATAATGATATGTGATATAAATTTAGAAAATATATTACATGAAATAGAAAGAATGAAAAAAATAAATAGGGAGCCAAATTAGTCACATATTTTGGCAAAACGCTGTTTCTGTAACTATTATAACAATGGAAACCTTTTCCTAAAGTTTTACTTGAAGTTCCCAGTATTAAACAGATAAAATTGGATCATCCTTAGTTGAAAATGTTAGCAAGAAATAGGGGTGCCCCCTGCCATTGCATCTCTCTCCCCTCAACCATCCCTGCTAAATATCTCCTCATAAATTGGAAAAAACAAAGATGAAGGCATTGATCCTCCAGAATCTCTCTTCTTCAAAATGTCTTTGCTTTCTATAAAAAGTAAGTAATTGAGCCTAAACACAGCTATGCAGATAAATCACTAATCTAAGATGGATTAAGTCTTTAAATAAAAAGTGTACTAAAAATATAGTTTGGCATGATGAAAGTTAGATGAGTCAGTTTGGACTGTAGATCACAGCTCAAGAAAGTATGTTAGGTTTCTTTACTAAAGGAACTGCTTAGCTCTCTGTGGGCAGAATATTGACATTAGTTAAGAGCTAGAGGAAAATGGCAGTAAAACTGAGATAAAGAGGGGACAAAGCACACTTTTTAAAAATGAAACTTGTATAAAAATGAAAGCATAATTATCTTTCCTAGGGGTCTTCTAACTTTTTTTTATTATTGTTTTTTGTGGTTCTCTGGCTGGGAATTGAGCCCAGGCTGTGGCATTGAGAGCGCTGCAGCCTAGCTACTACACCACCAGGGAACCTGCTTTAACATTTTATTATCATGCATTCCTATTAGTTAAATGTTTTTTAATGTATACCCACTAAACATATGCATATTTATTTATGCATTATATCAATGTACAGTATCACAATATAAGACAAAAACAGAACTTAATAAAAAGATAAATATAAATACACATAGATGGTAAAGATATTTTCTTCCATAACCCAAAAGGAGACAAATATTTAAGTTCTTTATGTCATGTTGCTTTTGTACATTGCGCTGCATCAAGTGTAAAATAGTTTGAAGTAGATGACCACCATCAATAACAGATTTCAGTCTGATATCCTAAGTTTAAGTCATGCATAATATTACAGTAGCAATATTATAAGATTTATAAATGAATTTTAAACAATTGTGCTTATAGCTATTGCATACCTTATTATAAAATTGTATATGTTTTAGTGAGCAATTCAAGCTCTAATTATTTTTTAGAAGTCTTTAAAGTTGCTTTGAATTGAGTCAATTAAGCCAGATTGCTCTTGATTTTTACTTTAGTGTCATTTTGTTTATTTTAATTTTCATCAGAAATCAATTTGTAGGATTATTAAATTTGAATGACAGATATTTGTATAGAATGGCCATGAATGAAAAGTAATTTGTAAATATATAACACTCACTGAAACTATAATTTATATTTTGAGTGCTAAGTGATTAGAAAGTATCAAAAATTAAATTTAAATTTGTTCTTGCTATGTGTTAATGCAAAATACAGAGTTTTCAAATATAAAGGTATTGCTCATCTCTCATAGATGATATTTTCTGTTGGATATAAAGGACAAGTCATGTGAACAGTCGATGGTAAAGGCTTCAATTTTTTATTAATAAATAAAATATTTATTAATATTTATTAATATTACATTAATATTACATTGCATAAATGTGTAAGTAAAAGGTATTGTAATATTTTAAAATCAGAAAGTAAAAATTTCTATTTAACTACTCATACTTTCATCATCTTTTGATGACAAAGCCATATGTTATTTATTGAAAGCTAAATTTGCCAACTATTTATAAGGCACGCAATCTACTTTCTAAATTTAAAAGTGTTGAAAAGTATCTCAATGTAGGAAGAAGAGAATCACACTATCAGGTTTAAACTAAGAACATTTTCTTCCAGAAGCAAAAAGTAAAAAACAAACAACAATAATAGCAACAAAACAGATTTAATAACCAATATAAAATAGATTAATAGATTTCTGAAGGAAAAGGAAGGTAAAATAATACATTCAGTTAACTAAATTAAATTTTCTTTTTTTGTCTTGCTTTATTAAAATATACTTCACATATAATATTGTGTATATTTAAGGTATACAGTGTAATGCTTGATTACATGTATATATTGCAAAATTTTTACAATAAAGTTAGTTAAAACATCTTTCACCTCACATAATTCTCATTTAGTTGCTGCTGTTAGGGTGAGAACACTAAAGCTAAGCTTTCACAACTTTCAAGTATACAATAAAATCTTGCTAACAATAGTCATCATGTTGTACATTAGATCCCCAGGACATATTTATCTTCTAACTGAAAGTTTGTACTCTTTGACTAACATCTCTTCATTTCCCCCACCATCAGTTCCCGGCAACCATCATTTACTCTGTTTCTACGTGAGTTCAATGTTTTTAGATTTTACATAAAAGTGAGATCATGTGGAATTAGTCTTTCTCTGCCTGTCTCATTTTACTTAACATAATGCCTTCAAGGTCATCCACGTCATCATGAACAGCAGGATTTCCTTTTCCTTTTTTTTTTTTTATCACTGATTAATATGCCATTTGATATGTGTGTGTGTTGCATTTTCTCTATCTATTCATCCATTAAGGTACACTTAGGTTGTTTCCATGTCTTGGCTAAAGTGACAATAAAGATGGAATTATAAATATCACAATACAGAGATTTCATCTTTTGATATGTAACTAGAAGTGGAATTATTGGATCTTTTGATAATTTATAATTTATTGAACAATATTCATATTGTCTTTCATAGTGGCTATTATACAAATTTATGTTCCCATTTTTAGTGCACCTGAGTTTTTTCTCTTCATCCTTAACAGCATTTACCTCTTGTCTTTTAGATGATAGCTGTTTTAAGACGTGAGATGATGTCTCGTGGTTTTGATATAAATTCTTCTCAAACACCTTTTTGAGTACTTGTCGGTCATTTTTATGTCTTCTTTAGAGAAATGTCTATTCAAGTCCTTGGCCCATTTTTTAATAGGATGTTGTTTGTTTTTTTCTATTGAGTTATATGAGTTTCTTATATAGCTGAATATTAACCCCTTATCAGATGTATAGTTTGGCATATTTTCTCCCATTCCATAGATTGCCTCTTTTATTTTAATTTATGTTTTTATGTTTAAAGTCACGAGTAATCAGGGAAGGTAAGTTAGAATAGTGAGATACCATTTCATACTTATCTGAGGTGCTAAAATTTAAGTCTGTAGATTAGGTATTTTTCAAAGAAAGGAAAAATGGCAATTGTTCAACACTAGTTGTTTATTCCAGTTACAGGAGACAGTGTGCCAGGAGAGGGGGGACTTGGGTCTTCACTACTCAGCTCAAGAGGCAGTAGGAGCAGAGAGCAGCTCAGCATGCAGCTAAGACCCTCACACCTGGTGTTGTTCTCATTCCTTTCATGTTCCAATACATACGATGTGGTTTTTGAGGAAGTGGGTAGGGTTCCCCTATAAGTCCTGGAGGAAAGACCTTAGCCCCCATTGGTGGTTGTGAATAAAGTGGAGATGTCACGTTTCACCGGGGTGAATATGGTGGAGAGTTCCCTCGGTTCATCAGGGACCTGCAGAGTATAACTCCCACCCAACAGGCGGAGTCAGGAGCCCTCGTTTAAAAAATTATATCTTTTTACTTTTATTCCCATTTTGTTCATAAACTGTTTTTCTAATTACTTTTAGTACTCTGTCTATAGTTTCCTTTAGATTTTTGCAAAAATCTGTATTTCTTGTCATGTGTGGTCACTAAAGACTCTGTTCATTATCTCAGGAGACAGCCAATAAACCTTCCTTAGATGTTTTGGACCTAAAAAGAGAAACAAACATACTGCTCTACCTACTTCTTGTAGTTCGGCTGTGAGCTGGACACTCCTTCAATGCTAAGTCAGTCCACCTACAACCTCTTCATAAGACTTTGCAGTTTTGTCTCTGCCTCTTTGTTGAATGAAGGCCACAGATTTGCTCAAGGTACAAATCGAGGGTTCTCTCAGGTCTTTTCTGAGCAGGTTTCTAGACCCTGGCATGTGCATTTCATTTCCTGTTGCCCCAATACACGAGTATGTGGAAGTCTTTGAGTTCTTGTTTCCTCAAGAGGTTTCCTCCTCCACTTTCTCCTTCTCAGGCTTTCATATCTGTCCTTGTCTGCTGTCTTTATCCCAGGTGGGCACAAACAATATACAACTTTAAACCTTTCAACAAACGTGGCTGCCTGGAAAGCTGCTCTAGCCTGTGGAGGACAGTGGAAGGGACAAAACAAATGCCAGGTTCTGTGCTGGTTCCTGAAGGAACTACAAACCTATAAAAATGCAAAACCACAGTATTTTAAGAACAACATCCAAATTAGCCCTCTAGAACCAGCAGTCTGCCCTGGAAACTCTGGCTTCCATCCCTTGTTTACCATCACGATGTTGGTGAATGGTACATGGTTGGCATGTAAGTAACAGTGCCACAACAACCTCTTACTAAAAATCAGCTGCCCTTTTCTACATTAAGCAGTCCCCTGGTTGATCAAAGTTTTGAATTAGATACTGGACTTCCACAAAAATTTATTCTGTTCATCTTTGCCAGTTTATAATGGTTTCAGTTGGAAGGAGAAGTTATTTAAATGCCCTACTCTTCCATTTTTCACATTTATGTTAATGAAAGTTGATATTTTATTAATATTTTCCTGACATAACAGATTAAATTAGTAAAAGTGTTTCTTAACTTCAAATCTGAATGAAATTGTTCAAATTAGAAAAACATTGCATTTAGTTAATTTAATTGACCACAACCAATTATAAACATTATCTCAATGATGTGGTCACCAATAGAATTACTATGCAGGAATTATATTATTATAATCTTCTTATTATCTTCTACATGCTATTGCTCACTTTAACATACACCTGGCTTGAGTAACCATATAATATAAAAATTCAATTTGGAAATTTAAATTTTAAATTATGTGTTGAGCTAATCAGACCAGACTCTTCTTTGAATAGAAATAATAAATGATGAAATTTATAATTTTATTATAAAACATTTTTGGATTAATTGGATTGAGAACAGAGTTTCTATTACATTTTTTAATTTTATTTTTTCTTTTCATAATTTTTATACCATTTACACTTTATAAATGTAACTGTGGTTTTCTTAAAATCCTCTGAAAAATATGACAATATTTTCTTTAGTCTGCAAGTGTAACTATGCTTTCTAATTCTATTCTTTGCTATTTCTTCCTGACAGCTGCCAAACAGATAGCTGGCCATTTGGCTTACAGACCAAGACTTGCTCTTCCTGTACTTGCTACACTGCATTAAGACTTTTCATTAACAACTACCTATAGCAGTCTTATGTCTCTGGACTACAAATAAGAATTACTCTGGTAAAGTTCTGGAATTTGTTCCATTATATACTGGAATGGGGCCAAAGTCTGACTACTTGATTTTGAGTCTAGTGACAAATTTAGTATCTATTCTCTCAGCCAACAGGTTTGAGACACAGGGTGTTTCTGGATAAGACTGACATTTAAATTGGTGGACCGAGTAAAGAAGATTGTCCTGCTTTATATTTCTGGGTTTCAGCCAATCACTTGAAAGCCTGAATAGACAAACAGTCGGGTCATTCCACACTTAAGAGAGGATTCTCTCTACCTGACTGCCTGCCATCTGAGACGTTGGCATTTTCCTGCCTTGGAACCTAAGCCTTGGCTTTTCCTGGGTCTCCAGCCTGCCAGCCTTTGGATTGGAACTTATCCCACTGTCTTGCCTGGTTCTCAGGCCTTTGGACTCAGACTGGGACTAAACTAGCAGCTATTTTGTGTTTCCAGCTTGCCTCTTTCATCTTGATATTTTGGGTCTTGTATATTTATCTCCTTGGTTCTGTTTCTCTGGAGAACCCTAATACACATATGATTTTTAATTTTTTCTAATTTTAGTATACAGAGTTTTACCTTTATTATTACTATGGTCTAGTGAATAGTCTATATTTTTAAATAAATTTAATTTTAGTAAGATGTTATGATAATGGCAAAATACACAAAACTTATGTACTTTTTGTGTTAGGCTGTATTATGAAATGTGAAGTCAAATGTAATATGTTTTGATTTTGGCCTTCGTGATCTATATTAATGCCATCTTTATAATGACTAGATATGATCATTAACTGTTATGACTTGGACAATAAACCTATTGCTTAAGATAGCAAAAACCCTTCCTGTAGCAGGATATAAAATCAATGTATAAAAATCAACAGCATTCCTACATACAAACAATGAATCTTCAGAAAAAAAAAATGAGGGAGTCAATTCCTTTTGTTATTACAACAAAAATAATGAAATACCTGGGAATTAACTTAACAAAGAACATGACAGACTTATACACAGGAAACTATAAGACACTTTTGAAAGAAATTGAAGCAGACACAAAGAAATGGAAAAAATATCCCCTGCTCATGGATAGGAAGATATAACATTGTTAAATGGCCATTTTGCCTAAAGCAATTTACAGATTTAATGCAATACCTGTCAAAATCCCACAATCATACTTTTGTGAAATAGATAAAAGAATTATCAGATTTATATGGAATCATAAAAGACCTCAAATTGCCAAAGCAATACTACATAAAAAGAATAAGGCTAGTAGTATTATACTCCCTGACTTCAATTTATATTACAAGGCATCAAAGGTCAAAACAACTTGGTATTGGCAGAAAAACAGAAACATAGATCAATGAAAGAAAACTGAAAACCCAGAAATAAATTCACAAATTTATGGACAAATAATTTTTGATAAAGGAGCAAAAAATATGCAATGGAGAAAAGACAGCCTCTTCAGTAGGTGGTGCTGGGAAAGCTGGAAAAACATATGCAAAAAAAATGAAACTGAGCTGTAAACTCTCATCATATACAAAAATTAAAGCGGATTGAAGATCTTCATATAAGACCTGAAACTATAAGCTGTATAGAAGGAAACATAGGTACTACACTTATAGACCTGGGGCTCAAGGAAGATTTCATGAACCTGACCTCAAAGGCAAGGAAAGTAAAAGCAAAAATAAATGAATGAAACTATATCAAACTAAAAAGCTTCTGCACAGCAACAGAAACCTTCAACAAAGCAAAGAGACAGACAACTGAATGTGAGAAAATATTTGCAAATAACGCATCAGATAAGGGTCTAATACCTAAAATATATAAAGAACTAATATGACTTAACAACAACAACAAAACAAACAACCCAATTAAAAAGTGGGCAGAAGAACTAAACAGACACTTCTCCCATGAAGAAATACAAATGGCCAGCAGACATGAGAAAATGCTCATCCTCATTAGCTATCAGGGAAATGCAAATCAAAACCACAATGAGATACCACCTCACACCTGTTAGAATGACTATTATCAACAAGACAAGGAATAACAAGTGCTGGAGAAGATGTTGGGAAAAAGAAACTCTCATATACTGCTGGTGGGAGTGCAAACTGGTACAACCACTATGGAAGATGATGTGGAAGTTCCTCAGAAAATAGAGAATGGAGTTACCATATGACCCAGCAATTCCCCTTCTGGAGAATCTATCCAAAAAACTTGAAAATGTTAGTCTGCGAAGACTTATGTACACTAACGTTCATTGCAGCACTGTTGACAGAGGCCAAAATATGGAAACAACCGAAGTGCCCTGTGACAGATGACTGGATAGAGAAGCTGTGGTACATATACACAATGGAATATTACTCAGCTGTAAGAAAAGATGAAATATTGCCATTTACAACAAACGGATGGACCTGGAGATCATCATGCTAAGCGAAATAAGCCAGACAGAAAAAACCAAAAACTGTATGACTTCACTTACATGCGGAATATAAAACTGAAAACAAGAAAGATAAAATGAACAAACAAATAAAAAACACATGGACACAATCAATAGTTTAATGTTTATTTGGGGGAAAGTGGGGAGGGAATAGGAGAAGGGGGAGGAGGAGCTAAATATATGGTGATAGAAAGAGAACTCACAATAGGTGGTGACATTATTATACAACAAGTTGACAATGCACTGTAGAATTGTACATCTGAAACCTATGTAATTCTTGCTAACAAATGTCACCCCACTAAGTCTAACAATTAAAAAAACCAAAAAAACCCACCCAAACTCTTTCTGTAGCAATGAAGTCCTGCCTCCAAAAAATAACTCTTCGTAAATTTCATCCTTATTTAAGGTTTGACTCAACATAATTTTAACTTTAATAAATATTTAATGATATAACCTTTAAGACTTATTTATGTATTCATGTATCAGTCTGTAATCTGATTTTAAAATCAATTATGATATAAACAAGCAAATTACGTACAAAAACAAAACATCCTATAATAAAGAGAATAGATATAACTGTCTCCTTAAAATTTCCCTTTGACTTTGCTGACAAATAAGACATGAAGAATTACAAATGCATTACATTGTCATCACTAATAACAAAAAGTATACAAATTTGAAATAAATTTTTGGTGAAATGCTAATAATTACTAACATTTATTGTATGCATGTGATGTGCCAAACATTGAACTACAAACTTTGTTATATGAAATTAGAGGTGGCTCCCAAAACTGCACCAGATGAGTTTTTGGTCTTTTTAATGACCATGGGCTGGAATTTCAGGATACCAGGGGAGACTGGTCAGGGTTTCAGCAAATATTTTACTTCCTAATAAGCAATTCTCAACTAATATGTTGTTATTTCCTGGACTTCTTATTGCCTGAGGCTGAACGTGAGAGACTTTACTTAAAGAAAGCACCAGTCCAGAACTGGTGACAAGTTTTCTTGCCCTTTCATTCTTGGTCAGTAATTCTCATGTCTGATCGAAATATGGAATCTCCTGGGCAACTTTTTAAAGACGCTCATGCTCAGGCCCCAACTCCAAAATTTGTTTAAATAGCTTGGTGTTTGCAATGGCATGCACGTGTGTGTGTGGGTGCATGCGCGTGCGCACACACACGCACACGTGCGCGCGCACACACACACACACACACACACACACACAATGTATCCTATAATACTGGAATGTGTAGGCAGTGTTCAAAGCTACTGGCTTAGGAGAGGCATTGAGACCTTTTTAAAAGTTTCTCCTTATCAGACAAGGCAGAGATAGTAGCTGCTGCTCAATTCTTTTCTCAGACTCCCCAGGGCTTATTCCTAATAGGTATTGCTTAAGTAAGGACATATTATTTCTCACCCTGTTGGTGTTATTGGACCCTAAACACAAGAGCAAGCCTTTTCCTAAATAACAGAGACAGAGATTCAAAGGAATAAACCAGCGAAATGCTTAAACACAAGGCACTTTAAACAGTGAATTTGCAATTGTTGTTTATTCTTCCTCAAGTGCTGTTGTTTATTCTTCCTCAACAATTTTTGTTCCAAATTAAGAATGACAAAAATCACAGGATGCATTGACATTCAACATACTTTGGTTAGGATTAAGTGTGTTATTACTTATGTCTCTCACGAAAAGAAAAGATGGCAAATGATTGGGAAGGGTCACTTAGGACCGTGAAAAATTTCCTAGGGATCAGTGAGCAAAAAAAAGGAGGTGCATGCAATAAATCTGAAAAACTCAGGCAGGACACATGGCAGTCCTGACAAGCTCAGTGACCAAAAGTAACCCACACAGCATGGTCTGATCACAAATTTCTAACTGAGCAGGTCATAGCAGGTGGTCACATTTCAGGCAATATAGCTTCTTTGCAAAGGTCAATCTTTACCTAAGTGACTCCATCCATTGTTCTTGTGTATCTAGGATAATGTATTTTTGAAATGTCAGAGGAATTTTCTTTTCCAACTCCTCAAAGGCACAACTGCTGGCACCAGTGCACAAGTTTATCAGAGCTTGGGACAACAGAACCCCTCATTGTTACCTTGTTCCCTGATGCCACCAGTATGTGCAGTAAATGTTAACTAGTAACTCTCTTGTACCCACTAATGCAAAAGAAGTACATGCTTCTCCATTTTGCCTTTTAGCCTATCCTAGAGATTTCTCTGTTTTGCTTTCTCCTGCCTCCTTAGTCTACCACCAACATATTTTGTGCAACTTCCTTACATCTTCTCTTTCTATTCTAATGTATAAAATAAGCTGCAAAATTGCTATGTAGAGCATTTTAGATCTTGCTCTCCCATAAGCTTTGTCAGTTTGGCTCAAATAAACTCATAAAAATTCTCTACAGGTTTGGACATTTCTTACAATGTCAGCTCCATGGAATACACCAAACAAGAACTTGACTAGGCACTGAAATTCCAGTCAAGTTCCATTCAATAGCTATGCCCTGGCACAGGACTATGTCAGCAGGAACGATGTGGTGCCTTTTTCTGATTGGTCTACCAAGATGGAGGTGGGTCTCTTATTCCCAACTGTGCAGAATAACATATAGATTAACAAAATTTACTAATAATAGTCCCCTTACTATTTACTAATCTTGTCACTTTGGACTAGGTAGTTCATCTTTCCATGCCTCAGTTTCCTCATATCTAAAATGAGAATAATAAATACTTAATGGGTGATTATAAGGATTGAATGAGTTATTATATTTAAAGTGCTTAGAATAATCCTTGTCAAAGGGTTATTGAAATATAAGGGCTTATTAAATAAAAATAAGGAATAGCTAGGCCCCTCTCAAGAGAAAACTGTTGGAATTCTTCAAGAGGGAGTGTTATATATTCACTTAGAGGTCTCAGAACAACTTTTCCATTTCTGATTTGATTGTCACAACAACTATATATGGTAGGTTTATCCTTTGGAAGAGGGAGAAACTAAATATAAATAAATTAAGTAATTATATAAGTCATATACTTAGTAATTTGAAGACCCAACAACTAATTACCACCCAGAATTAATTTAAGGATTGTGGTGTTATTCAAAAATTAAGTGACTCTATAACTCCATCTATAACAAAGCAGAATGAATGACAAATGACATTAAATTACTTGTAAAATATATTTCTTCACCAACCTGGCTGTTTAAAATTATACTTACTCTTATTCCTAACATTTTCTATATAATTTATCTCCCTTTTCTCTTCTTAGCACACATTGTTCTATAATTTCCTTATATTTATTTTGTGAATTCCTATTAGAATGTAAGCTCTATGATGTAGTCATTTGAGGTCCATTTTGTTCACTGCCTAAGAGTGGGCAATCAGCAAATACTGACTGAAAGAATAAGTGTAGGAACACTCTTTTTCCTCAGTAAAGGATTAAGTTTTTGAGGAACAATGCACATATTCACTATCAATTTAATATTATATAGATCTTAAAGACTCTAAAAAAATCCTAAGAAAAAAAGAACAAGGCTGGAGGTATCGCAGTCCCTGAATCCAGTCTATACTACAAAGTGATAATAATAATCAAAATAGCATGGTATTGGCAGAAAGACACACACAGACCAATGGAATAGATGTGGGCAGATAATTTTTGACAAAGGAGACAACAGAGAAAAGATAGCCTCTTCAATACATGATGCTGAGAAATTTAGAAAGCCATGTGCAAAAGAATGTAACTAGACTGCCATCTGTCACCATATACCAAAATTAACTCAAACTGGATCAAAGACCTAAACATATGACCAGAAACAACAAATTACATAGAAAAAAACATAGGTAATAAAATTATAAATCTTGAGTTCAGAGGGGATTTTATGAATTTTACCTCAAAGGCAAGGGAAATAAAAATAAATGAATGGGACTATATCAAATTAAAAAACTTCTACACAGCAAAGGAAACCATCAGCAAATCAAAGAGACAAACAACTTCTGCTAAGGGGCTAATATCCAAAGTATATAAAGAATTAATTCAACTCAAGAACATAAAACAAATGATCTAATTAAAAATTGCACAGAACTTCTCCCAAGAGAACAAGTGAATGACCAACACTTACATGAAAAAATACTCAACTTCACTAGCTATTAGGAAAATTCAAATCAAAACCATTATGAGCTACCACCTCACACCTGTTAGAATGGCCATCATCAACAAGACAAACAACAAGTGTTGGAGAGGCTGCAGAGAAAAAGAAACCCTCATGTACTGCTGTTGGGAGTGTAAATTGATATAGCTACCATGAAAAGAGTACGCAGGTTTCTCAAAATGTAAGAATAGAATTACCATATGACTGAGCAATCCCTCTGCTGATTATCTACCCAAAATATCTGAAAACATTTATCTGTAAAGATATATGTATTTCTATGTTCACTGCAGCATTATTCACAGTGGCCAAGATATGGAAACAACCAAACTATCCTTTGATAGATGATTGGATAAAGAAGATGTGGTACATGTATACAATGGAATATTAACTCAGTCATAAATAAGATGAAATACTGCCATTTGCACCAACATGGATGAAATTTGAGGTTATCATGCTTAATCTCATGCATAAATGAAATAAATTAGACAGAAAGAGTAGAGAACCATATAATTTCACTCATATAGGAGATACAAAACTAAAAGCAACAAATGAAGAAGATAAAAAAAAAAACCCAGACACAGACAAGCATTTAGTGGTTATCAGAGTTAGGTAAGCTGAAAGAAAGAATGGTAGAAGAGGGTAAAGGAGGTTAAATATGTGGAGATGGAAGGACAACCAACTCTGGGTGGTGAACACATAATGCAATATATAGATGATGCATTATAGAATTGTATACTTGAAAGCTTTGTAATTTTACTAACCAATGTCACCTCAATAAGTAAAAATTAATAAAAAACATAAAGTGTAATAAGTTACTACCTATGCTGTAGGAGATGTAACTATTCCTACAAGAAAACAAGCTCACAGAAGAAAAGGAAAAAAAGAAAATTTGGTGATGGGGCCAAGCCAAACAGACACATTGATAAAGCTATTGCAAATTATGTTGATCAAGTAGAGTTTATGCCAACAATGTAGTCTTTGTAACATTTGAAAACAAACTATATAAATTCACCACATTAACATTATAAAGAATAAAAATGATATTAACTTTTAATATCTATTCATGTTAAATATTTTTTATTTTGAAAGACACTGTTAACAAAAGGGAAGTATATTTCTAGTATATGCATATGACAATGAACTTGTACCCTATAGATATAAATAATGCTTACTTATCAATTAAATGGGGCAAATAAATTAAATAGACTCTTTAGAAGAGAAGATATTCAAGTGGCTCATAAACATGTGAAAAGATGCTTGATACCATTAGTCATCAAGAAAATTCAAATTTAAACCTCAATGAGGTAAAATTATAGATTTATTGGAATGGTCAAAATTAAAAAGAATGACAATACCAAATATGATGGAGATGGGCAGCACTTTGGGCTTTCATCACATTGCTTGTGGTTAAGGTAAGATGGTACATCCAGTTTGGAATAATTTGGCATTTTCTTATGAAGTTAATTATAATCCTTTGACCTACTCTTCTTAGGTATCATTAATCCAATCCTTTTTGTTTGAGAGATATAAAAAAAGTTTCAAAATTACTTTCCTGAAATATTTATAAAAGCTTTTATAACTCTAGCTCAAAACTGAAAACACCTTAAGTATCTGTGAACAGAACAATGGATAAACTACAGTATATTCACACAATAGAATTATATACAACAATATAAAATCATGAAGTATTGATATGCTCCATAGTATGGATAGACCTCAAATACAATGCATGGGGAGTAAAAAAGTCTGACACAAGGGAGTATACTGTATAATTTCATTTATATGAAACTCTAGAGCTAGCAAAGTTAATCCACAGAGATCAAATTCAGAACAGTCATTCGTTGCCTTTGTTAGGTGAGGACTCACAATAATAGGAAACTTTTAAGAGTGATGCTATTGTTTTTATCTTGGTTGAGGTAGTAATCACACTGACATATGTATTTAGGGAAGCAATTGGTCAGTGTAACCAGTGTATTGGCTGTATACCTTACTTCAAAATTATAAACATTTTTTTAATTAAGAAAAAAATCAGATGAAATTAACATGGTAAGAAGCAACATAAAAAAGTTTAATGTGGCTAATGAAAGCAGAACATCTAAATTAAAATATATTTCCAACTTGAGGGATGTAAATAACCAATTTTTGCAATAGAAAATATGATGTTAAAAAAGTTGAATTTATTAGAGATATACAGTAGAGAATTATTCTTATGCCTATAGTAAAAAAATGTGTTGCAAATATCCACAACTTCAGCGCAAACCCTCCACAAACAAAACAAAGCAAACAGCAAAATATAACTCCTTTCAAAAAATATACTATGTTGCCCACATTAAATTATGCAGAGCATTTCGTCATTCTCCACCTTTTATTCTGAAACTTGCCATACGTTAAGATCCTCAATAGATAAGAGAAAATTCTACCTTACAGAAACTTTACTTCTTAAAAGACTGAAAACTTAGAGTTTCACAAGTATAAAAATAACAATTCAGGTTCCTTTTGTATAGTAAATAGTCCATGTAAAGAGCTTAAAAGATTTATAGCTTTAAATTTGCTTTTGCATCCTCCCACAGTTCCATTAAGTTGTTTAGTCATTGGAAAACAATTTTAAGAACAACTTTACATGAAAGGAAATACATGCATTTATTTAGATTTCTCTGGATATGGTTATCTATTCAAGTTCTGGGGTCTGTAAGTGACAGGGTAGATAGACTGAGTGGCATAAAATGATTGTGTAAATTGATATAATCATTTTCTATTTTTTAATATTAAAATGGTAGTTTTGAATATGATAAAATAGTTATTTGCCTTTAGCACTCCTGAGTTATCTTCAGAGATGGGAGTATTTTAGTTAAAGTAAATAATTTGAACTTAAAATTAGGCAGAAAATTAAGAACTTTGTGTTTAGGGATGCAGCTTTCAGCCTTGTTTGGAATCTTAGATACTAAAATGGGGGAGTTGTCCAGCACGAACAATTAGAGTATGAGTACATTCTGTTTTCATCCATTCCTGCCTAAGGTTAGTTAAAAATAAACTACACATAGCAAAACAGACAAAAACAATCAGGTAAAATAAAAATAAAATAAAATAGAATATACAAGACTAAAGACTCCACAAAGTGCCTCCAAGACTGAACATCGAAATCAAAATATTAAAAATGCAAGGGATATAAAATCACCAACTTGCATAATACAAAATCCTAACTAATTAATGTTGGATTTCACAAAGGACACAGAGTGCAGATTTTTCCTGAAGTAAAACTTGAAAAATGTGTTATACAAAATCATTAGCACAAAGCTATTATGACTCCTCCATTTGGCTTGTTATAGAAGACGCTTGAAAGTCAAAGTCACTAAAGTTTATTTCTGATTTGAAGAAGAGCCATATATGGACAAAGTTCTTATTAAAAAAATCAAAGGAAATAAATCTTCTGCAAATAATATACAATTATCATAATTTGTTGGGATTATGAGGTATATTCAACTGTGTATGTGTGTGTGTGTGTGTGTGTGTGTGTGATGTTTAATTTGCAATAGACAAAGAAATGAACTTTGTATCAGTCATTCTTCTTCACAGCATCATAAAATGTTTAGAAGGATTTAATTTGGGGTTATTATTTTATATGCCAAGTGTATTGCTATAAGCTTATTAATCTTTGATTTATTGCAATTTATACAAGTAGAGTTAAATTATAAAGAGTGTATTATATTTAGCTTTTTACATCATTATAACAGTGGAATTAAAATGGAAAAATTGTCATTCTAAAGTTTATTAGGAATCCACAAAATCTAAGTATCATTTGTACCTACCTTCATTACACTGAATAGGTTGTCTCATTTCCTATCACATCCTGTGCCATAATGGAACCTAATTGCCTATAAACTTCTGAGATACAAAGATTTAATATTTCAGTATATAGATTACTATTTATATTAGACAATAACTTAGTATTGTTTTCCATATGACATATATGTTTGCTTCTTCATTTTAACCATGCACTTTGTCTTTCTTGTAATGATGAAGGCATGTGTATGTTTTAATTTAGAAATGTTCACTACTTACATTAAATGTTTATAAATAAGTAAATGAGTGGTCTTGCTGGAAACTAGAGTTGGGAGGTAGAAAAACAGACTAAATTGCAAATATAATTTTGTATGTAAGTGGTCAGACAATTAATTTCACAAACTCATCCTAGAAAAAGTGCTACATACATCATTGTTCTGAATAGCACTACAGTCACCTTTGAAGTACTCCACTTGGGAAGCTATGCACCGATGTCAGTGCCTAGTTCACCCTTCAAAGGAGTTTTGGAACTTTTTTCTGGAATGGGCATCAGAGCTGTCATTGTACCCAAACTCTGAAAATTAACTTCATGAACTTGCCACCATGTGCTTATATTGGCAGCGCTTTACAAACAACTTGCCAAAGTTATGACACCTTACCAAGTTGTTTGTACACATATGAGGGCTGTCGGCAAAGCATCCAGCCATGTGATAAGAAAAATAGTGGGAGCTCCCTGATGGTGTAGTGGCTTAAGGCTTCGGCGTTGGCGCTGTCAGCACTGCGGCCTGGGTTCGATTCCCAGTCAGGGAGCTATACACATACCAAAAAGCAAAAAAAAAAAAAAAAAAAAAAAAAAAAAAAAAAAAAAAAAAAAAAAAAAAAAAAAAAAAAAAAAAAAAAAAAAAGAAAAATAGAATCATTTATGGCTGGATGTTTTTGGGACAGCTCTCTTACATACAAATATATATACATATCCATACTGAAGACAATGTGTGTACTTTCCTTTTAAAACTTTATTCAAAGTGGTATTTACATGTGGACTTATTTGAAGAATGCTTTGAAGTATCATAAGAATTTAAGTATTGCTGTTGCTCTTTATTGATGATTTATATATTTATTTTATCATTGGCTTCAGACAATTAATTATTTTGAGATCTATAGGAACAACATTTCACATACAACATATTTTTGCATATTTATTCAATATATTAGGTAATATTCTCTCAAATGTTATCTTTGTTGTTGCTTTAAATACATAGAAAATATCTCAAATTTCACTTTTAGGGTAATTGCTACATATAAACCAAACTGTGCAGGTGGGTTATCTGCTATAACAAGGCATGTAACCTTTCCCATGAAGAAAAGATATATGGTTATATGACAAGGCAACCTCATACATCTGGTTGCTTGGCATTAGACTTATGATGAAATAATCAGAAATGGTGCATGCTTTGTTAAATGATGATCAGCTGTTTGAACTCTAGAAATGCAAATTTAGAAATGCAAAAGCCTATTTAATTCTGATATTACAATCTGAAATCCACATGGTTCTGATCTCTGAAAACATAATAATGGGATAAGAGAAAAAGGGAGAGCATGGATTTTTAATTCAACAATGAAAAGGCAAGCATATTATTCAGCTGACAAAAGCACTTTGAAAATATAGTGCTTTGAAAACTGTGATCTCCAGAGGAACACTCAGATTTAATTCTTTTTGTTATTGTCTAAATTGTTTTGGGTGATGTATTTCACTGCTCCATTGCACTTTATTTTTCAGAAGCCATTCTCTTACTACATGTATTTATCCAAACTCCTGTAGATTTGGGTGAATATAAAAATATAATTATCCCCTTGAGTTTTAATTGTAACATTTACTTCTGTGAACTAACTTCTACCAGACTTGTGATAGCAACAGCAACTTTGATTCAATAGAACTTTGTGTTTTAAACTCAATTAATTACATTACTTAAATATTGTATCCATGTAAATGAATATAAAGCCATTTTAATGGAACTGTTTTAACTTTCTTTCTCTAGCAGTCTAAATTCTTTGATGCTGTTACCACCATAATAGATTAGCCACACTCTTGTGAAAAATCACTTTTTAAAAAATAACCTAGGTTGTATAATTCAGTACCTTGAGAAATTTCAGTGAAAAATTTCACATGGGGCTATTCCATATTGGTAAAGGCAAAAGACAGATATAAAATTGTTTGAATGAATCACTTGTGAATTATGCTGATGACCATGACTGGTAATCCATGCACCACTGTTCCCGCCTCTTGACTTGAATTGCTCAGCCTCATAAGTTAGGATCTGGCTTCTAGCTGCTTTTTGTCTGGGAATGATTAAGTTTAAGAACCAACATTTCATTTGCCTTTACACAAATTCGTCTTCACTATTTATTTCAGTAATAAAGGTAACAGGGGTAACAGAGAAAAAATCTTTGTATTGATTGTTGTTTGTCCTTTGGTTTTACTACAATCACCTGATTTAACTGGAAATAGAACTTATGGGGAAAAAAGTAGTGCTTTCTGTCTGCCTCCACTTCCTCTTGCTAGACACTGGTTCCAATTCAAACCCAGACGGGCAACAGATACAGAAGAACTATGTTAAAATGTTTTCAACAAATACACTTAGGGTTTTCAATTCATTTTACTTCTATATTTTATAAAGACCCTATTTATATGACAAGAGTGTGATTTTACTTTCCTTTTCCCATTGGATAAAATAATATTTTCAAGATCACAAAATTATAACGTCAGTTATACCAGTCAATGGATTCGCTACATTCCTTCACAGGGTTCAATGAGAGAAAAATGCGTTCATGTTGTTTCCATTGTGAGCAGACACTTCGTGGTAAATCTTGGTTACAATCCTAGTTTTTAACACTGATTTATCCCAGTGACCTTGAATAAAGGCTAAGTAGTGTTTTTTTTTTTTTATTAATTTTAAGGTATTAAGAGAATATTTCTGCCTTATGAAGTAGATAGAAAAAATACTAACATGGTTTTGAATTTCCCTGAAGAAATACTTTATAAAGACTTCAAGTTTTATTAATTACAGTAATAAATGGGAAGGAAAATATTCCACTAGGGTTTCTAGAAATAAAAAGGTCACCTAAAGCCATGTCTAGCCATGCTCTGGAATTTTTTTAAAGGTAAAAGAACCTGCCTTTTTCATACTAGTTATCCACAAAACAATAAAGTGGTTGGAAAAGAAATCATATGTGTGGATGTTAAGCACTAATTATTGTTTATTTTTATTCAAAAAGAATCATTTTAAAATCTGGCTACAGACTATTTCTTAATTCTTAAGATGTGTAGGAATGCTACCTATGGGTGGGCTTTCATTAATGTAATGAACATAAAATAACTTTAAACTTTTAACACCCAGGGCTTTGAATTCAATGGCAAAAAGATGGCTGAAAGACTGTGTTTTATTACATTACCTTGTTCTCAGACATTATGCATAAAGCTTAAGATCTATAGAATTTTCATTGTAACATAATAATATTAGACCACCAGAAGTATAGTTAAAAATCAGATTGCTTCTTCTATTATAACATCAATTTCTCATAGTTTATTGATGCTGGGATCAAAATACTTTGGGCAATTTGGTATGCATGTTAGATCAGGTTATAAGTTTCATTCAAATGTTGAATGACCTTCTGAAATTACATATTTATAAAGGAAGTTACAAGCAAGCCATTTTTTTCTTAACTAGGGCTCAATCTTAACATTTGCATATGGCAAAAATAATTTGCTTTTCTGTTTATTTTAAAAGCCAGGAGTATGTACTATTTTGAAAAGATTGCTTAATCTGAATAAGATAGGACAGCTGTAAAAATCATTAAGAAAAATATAACAGATATTTTCTGGAAAATATGGCACCTCATAGAAATGTACCCAAATATACTCATGTAAGGCGACTTTACATTCATGTGTTTGTGGAGCAAATTACTGACTTTTCTATGTGAACAAGTTCTCTCTAAAAATTAAATTAGTCGCAATGTCCATCCATGTTCTAAATTATATTTCTGGAATTTTTTGTTTTCTTGATCCACATTTCCATCTCACACGAGTGCTCTTCAATTAGCATTTTTAATGATCCCTCCAGAATTGAAGTAAAGAAGTCTGTGTATTATAAGTTAGAAATTGTCTAACAATCAGCACTTAACTCTAATCTGCTTATATAATGTTGTTTCCTGACAGTTCTTTTCATTCCTGATTAATATCTCTTTTCATATTAACTATAGAAATTTGTAAATTCTATCAACTATTCATATGAGAAGTAAAAAAGTCATTTTCATGTAGAAAGTTGTACATATCTATTGATAGTCTCTTGTCAGAGTAGCTTACCTAATTATATTTGTTTCTATGAGCTGTGCTGTGTCTTCTAACAGCACATTGTTTATTTGCATTCTGGTGAACTCTTGGATCTGGACCTGTCATTTAAATTCCTTACCTAGTTCAGCCAGATGATTACAGTGAATCCCCAAGATGCTAGGCCACTAAGCAGGATTTCCAATGATTTTAAACTACTTTTTGTTCTTTTCTCTCAGGAAAATGTAAAACACTGTTCCCTCTACAAGCCACCAGGGATTTGTCTCAATATCATATGGAAATTACAGTTTCACTTGCTCTTTTTTCTTAATTTTTTTTCAGTTGAACAGTTTAGTAAGAACCTATTAGAAATTCCACAATATCAAGGACTGTGAATAGGTTTAAAAACTTAGCACTTAGTGTATATCATGTCCTCAGCACATGCGGAGACTTCTAGAGTATTAAAAATCCCTTGACAGAACATGACATTATTGTTTCATGAAAAAGAAAATGAAAGGCCAGACTTTTTAAAAATGACTTAGTGGGCCCAAGATTTAAACTGCTTTGACAGTCACAGGGATATAGACTATAAAACATTTTCCGATAAAATAATTCTTGTACAAGACCTGATGGTGCCCCAGCTGGGCATAGAAAAATGATTTTTGAAGCAGTAAACCATATTGTAGTCTGGCTTTTCTTTTTATTTGGTACCACTATGCCATTAGCTTCCCCCATACCAAACATACTGGCCTTCTATCAGTTACAAGAACACACTAATTTTGTCCACGCATTTGGGTCTTTGCCTGGATTCTGCCTGGAATGCCATGTTGATTCATCTATGACTAGTCTCTCCAGGCCTTGTCTTAGAGGTCATCTCCTCAACAAAGACTGCTCACCAGCCAAATGAAATTAGCTTCTAATATATTTCTCTCAATTTAACTTAATCTTGTTTAAATATCTTCATTACTTATTACCCTATAAAATTACATGGTGAGTTATCTGTTAAAATCTACTGTTTTCTGCTAGACTCTTCGGTTCTACCACAGTAGATATCTTGTCTTCATTCCCTGTGGAAGTATCCCCAAAACCTAAGGAAGCCTGGATCAATTAAATAGTCAATAATTTTTTTTTTTACTCAAGTCAAGTATAAAAAGCAATAAACTATTTCAACTATGTAATTTATAATCTGACTCTCAGAATTGCAGGCTGCCAAATTTCAAACTCTGAGTCAATTTTCAAGCTCTTTTTATAAAGAGTCAGTGTCCCTCCTGTCAGCACTTTTTCAGGAACCTGAGAAGGTAGAAAAAAGGATGCAGTGGGAAGACTTGACTAGTGGCAAGCAAAAGTACAAAAATGTCTGTGACATTATTATCCCAGCTTGTCCCTATTATATAGACTGTATTACTTCAGTTTTAATGATCAATTATTCCTGAGCCACACCCAATTGTGGCTACAGTTCCAGGTCCAGTATCAGTGCAGTGACTGCCTGTCTTTACATATTTTTGGAACCCTCAAACTAGGAAAAGAATAACTGCTAAAACTTCAGGTGATACAATAAATTTCAGTGATATTTTTCTGCAGGGGCATGCAGATCACACATATATATGGTCTTTGTAGAGCAACAGTTAATAGTTAATGAAGTTCCCTTATGACTCATGTTTATGAACCATTCTAAAATGTTTACAAAATTTAAATTATATATATAAAGTTTATGCAAAATATAATTTTGTAGTAAATTTACTATATGATGTCAAAATTATATATAGCTTTTTTTATGCTAACCAAAATCTTTTGTTTTGAGTAATGCATCTGTGTGGCTATAGATAAACTCTCTTATTCATATACATGTACTTTTCAATGGAGAGACTAGGTGTATAATTAATAACATGATGGAAGTGGAAAGTTACATGAATACTTAGGTTTACTTAAAGGGGATATGTTTTGAGAAAAGTTGTAAGGGAAGTACTTGCACATTTCTATCCTTTAATTTTATTACATTTAGATTTGTTAATTTCCTTCAATTTAAGACATTAGATTAAAATTATCCTAGAAAATACAAATACAGACAATATCAAATCCAGTAACTATACTTTAATAATGTAAATACTTTGGAAAAGTCATAGCAAATGATATTCATCTTATAATATATACTTAAAGAAAAGTTACAGCTTGGCCATGAAAACAGTTTCCTGATAAAAATATTAACTAAAAAATATGACTTTCTCTCTTCTATCTAATGCTCCAATATTAAGAGGACTATAGTAGAAATATTCTCTCTGACATTAATTGTCAGGATAATGTAGATATCTGCCATCATTTATATCCTATACTTTTCTTCAAATGCACCCTAATTTTGTGACCTTACTTGTATTCCACTAGTGTCCTATTGACCATGTTTCACCACCATACTTCTATTCATTGATACTCTCTCAAAATGATGGCATTAAAATTTTTTTTAAGTTTTTTTTTTTTTTTCACTTATTTAAGCCACATTGGTACAAGGGATTTTTATTACGCCTGTAGGTTTCACTTTACAGAGTCTATCACTGCAAAGCTTTGGTGTAACTGCTGTTTGTATTGACACTTACTCTATTTTTCTCTGATTAGACCTATAAGCAATTGATTTCAGATTTTTTTCAGTTGGAAGAGCATAGTGCTTTGTACTTCAATTCAGAGTTATTTTTTCTACCTTTCTAGTTCAATCTTTCTATTTCCTAATGTTAATAACTAACAACTTACCTGTCCAACCCGATTTATTTAAATTCTCATTTCAAATGCCCTCTCTAGTCATATTGTTTCTCTTTTTTCATGGTTGTTTATTTTTTAGACTTTTAAAATCTTCAGTAATTTTTCTAGCAAAATTCTGCCTCTTACAAATATGGTCATTGATTTTTAAAATGGAATAACTAATAGTAACTTTTTAAACTTGTTTCCTAAGGTTACAAAACTAATGAGTGCCCACAGCTCTGCTATTCTTTAGCAAATTTAATGCTCCTACTTAGAAACAGAAGCACATTTTCAAATATTATTAACATCATTAATAAGGGGGCAATATTAATATATAAATATGCATATGAAAATTTGAGATATACCAGGCTTAATTACCATTATTTCTATTTAAAAATGCTTAATTTTACATAAGTACTCCAAATCAATGTTTCATAAAGCAGAAAAAATGTGCTAGAATACTACAAATTATATTTTAAAGTAAGAAATGGTAACAAAGACATAGAATATTAAAAATAGGAACGTTAGCTCTCTTCCCAGTCTATTATTTTAAAAATACAATTATAATGATCTTCTAAAGATATTCTCTTTTCTCCATTGGCTGCTGCCAATGTTTTATAGCTGATTATTTTCTACTTCTGGATGCTGAGGCATCTCTTTCTTGCATTTATCTTCAATATACGGCTATTTGCAGTGTCATTGGCCTTTGCTCAAACTTTTATGTATATCTTTCCATGACAGCCCCCTTGTACACAGCATGTATATTTTTCTCCTGTTTTTACTAAGTAAATAGTTTTTTATATTAAAATGCTTATGAATTTTTCTTTGCACAACTATTGTAAGATTAAATTTAAAATATAGCCAAAGAACATTAGACCTTTTGACTTAACCTCCTTTGAACTCTTTTATTATATATTTGACTTACAGATTACATATTTCATATATTTGACTTAAACACATTCCTTTTTTTTTTTTATCAGACTTAGACTTTTAAAAATGTGCTTTTAAAAGACAGAGCAGGGAGACACATGTCCGTACTGTGTATGTCAAGGTAGATTCAAGCAGAAATTATGCCCTATTTTAGTTGAGAGGTCTAAAAATGTTAGGTCATAGGCTACAGTGCAGGAAACATAGTATTATCTTTTTTCACTAATGCAAATGAGATGTATCTCGTTTCCTTTTACATTCCTATAACAGAGATTTTATTCCTACATAAGCTTGCATAATTCTAATTTTTTTAATAGAAAAGTTGGTTTCCTATGGGGTATATTTATTAGGGCTGGGATAAAAACAAATGGAAGTAATATTGTCACAACAGGCACTGACTTATCTATATTGAACTCCAAGCAGGGTCATACAGATTTTAGTTATTTTCATTTTAAAAAACTATTAACTTACAAAAGTATGGGCATTGCTTATGTTTGAACTTCGATAATTATTAGTAAGAAAAACTTGGGCATCTGGATAAATTAGGCAAATAATATATTCGTATAGCTAACCCTTGTTGGACTTGGCAGTGTGCATAAATTCTAATACGTAGACTCTGTGATTGAGTATTAGAATTATTGATCATAAAAGTATTATCATATTATCGTCAAAATATGTAATTTTATGCCAATACACATAGGTTGCTATATCCCTGACATGCAAAAATGCAAGACCAAATATAACGTAGGGGGAAAGAAAGACACACATAGACTTAGATATTGTCTTAGGTTGGGTTTTTAAAAGCAGAATTCAAATGAGGAATATGCATCCATATTATTTATTGGAAAAAAAAAACATTCTCAGGAGAAGGGGAGTGATGGAAGCAGAAGAGGGCTAGGATAAGGTATGAGCTATTATTAGCAGCCAACAGAGCAGCTGGGGGATCTGCTTATTAGTTGGGTAAAGGGGTGGGCAGGGCACCAGCACTGTCCACTAAAAACGTGCAAAATATAAGTAAAAGGTCTTTATTTTCAAGAGTAGAGAATATCTTTTGATACAGTACCTCTCCATTTTCTCCTAAACGGATATATGAAAGGGAAGAAATTTCACTCAATCTCTCTGTTCAAATTATTTGTTGTTATTGGTGGTGGTGTTAGTTTGTTTCTAAATTCCAGTGTAAATTTAGTGTTTTTGAATGCATAGCTTATATTTCAGAATTTATCCTCCCACTGTAATTTACATTTATGGTGATAATAGATGTTGACTTGTTCTTCATTTTGCCTGGCCTGTGGGCGTTAAGTTTACCTTCGGGCAGCCACTGGTGAAGTGTCTTCCGGTGGTGACACTTCTAATTTCAGGCACCCTGGTTCAAGCAATTTGGTGGGGGGTGAGAAAGGAGAAGTACGTGTGTAAATGTCTAAGTTTATCAGTTTACAATGCATCTAGATCTGTGTAGTATAACATTAACTATGGCTAAAAAGCTTTGTTTGCTGTTTTATCCTAGAGACAAATACCAGTTTCTATAACTCTTTAAGAGTGAGTTTAAGCGATATTCTAATTATCTGGCTACCTGCCTTAGAAGTTCTCCTTCTACAGTTTACTAAAATTATAACCTTAGGCTTGTAAAATAGTTAAAAAAAACTCACATTTTGAAGTTTCTCTTTTTTGATAAATGGGATTATGAATTATTTAGCTCTACTTCATCTTACCCTAACTATGATTTAATACACCTTATATCTTCTAAAATTCTTCACAATTTTAAGTCTATAATTTTTTGGGTGATGATTTCTAGAATAGCTATGAGTTATTTTTCTAGTGTCTTTTTCATTTTAATGGTATTATTCAAAGAAGAATCAATAAATGCTGGTGCTTGTTTATCCTTTTTGTATCAAATGTCCTGTATTATTTTTTGACTGATTTATTGGAAATCAATATTTCCTATATTTAGTGAAAGTATACAACTAAGGTATATTCATAATTATACTTATGTAATAAAATAAAATACTTACATTGATTATTTTAAGCTTATATAAATATAATAAACTATATTTAATTTGTTTATCCATGCCACTTAAAAAGATTCTTTTGAAAATCAGTTTAGTGTAATTTTGTTTCTATCACAAATATCTTGTTTATTATTTGTATTGACAGATTGGTTTATAATTCAAGTCACCCTTGTTAATCTAGAATCCCAGTGGGATGGGTCTAAAATGAATCTCTTTACTTCTTCTATAATGTACTTTTATAGAGTTATGTATTTTTGTTTTTTTAGGGGTGGGGAGAGCCCGGGTCCGGTCCGTGGACGCCTCAGGCAGTGGGGCTTCGGGCTTACCCACAGCGGCATCTCTCCGGGGCTGAGGGGCACCAGGGTTCGGTCGCGACATCCTCGCGGGTTGCCCGAGGAAGGTGAACCCCCATCCATCCCCACCCGGCCGGCCTGGCCGCTCCTGCCCTGAGTTACGTATTTTTAAAGACAAATATTTCTGCAAGATATCTGTACAATACAGAAGCATATTCAATTAGAATTTCTAATCGATTGCTTGGAAGGCTATAGTATATATTTTTGTTATGACTATTGTGTTTTTCTTTCTTCTAACTTGAATAGACAGTGAGACATTTCTATTATATAAACTTTTCTATTTATAACATTTCTTGACTGAATTACAATATTTTGATATTAAAAACGGGAAAACTTTAATAATTACAGTTCATAAGGTCACTAATGGATCCATAAAAGCAATATAAAATACATGCTATGAAAAGAAATTAAAGTTTTGGTTTCAGAGAACTAAATGACCTCAGGAGATAAATATAAATATAAATATAAATATAAATATAAATATAAATATATATATTTGCATCTATGTTTTATATATATAAAACATAGATGCAAATATTCTTAACCGAATACCAGCAAACCAAATTCAACACTGTATTAAAAAGATCATACACTGATCAAGTGAAATTTATTCCAAGGATGCAAGAATGGTTGAGGAGAAAGACATACGCAGGCAAGAATAAATATTTATAGAGTGCCAGGTCAGCACTCCATCAATGCCAAAAACATGCTGTTTTCAATACACACTAGGCCCATTCATGAAAACAGTAGGTTACTTCCGGCTTTGTGGACCAGTTTCCTTAATGGTAGTAGTTAGATTTGAACTTGATGAAAATTAGTGATGTCCATCCTTTTGGTTTCTCTGGGCCACACTGGGGGAAGAATTGTCTTGGGCCACTCATCAAATACAAACACTAACAATAGCCAATGAGCTGAAAAACAAGGTCACAAAAAAATCTCATAACGTTTAAAGAATTTGTGTTGGGCGACATTCAAAGCCATCCTGGGCCACAGATTTGACATCCCTGCTGTAAATGGTTAGGTAGAACTTTACTATGTAAAGTATGGAGAGAGAAAACTAGTTGGAGAAGTGAAAGTAAAGAGATAAAGCAAAATGTATGCTGAGGGAGAGGTGAAGTCAGTACATAATAGATTTGTTTGGGGAGTAATGAGAAGAGGTAAATGTAAAACAAGAAACTAATGACAGATGATGAGTTTAGTAATTTTGGCTGCTGTTCGATTGATGTTAACTTTTCACTAGCTAGGTCAGCAGTGGTTTTTGTAGATTTCAAGTGTTTTGAAGGTATGGACTGTGTTTTATAGTAGTTCTCCCTGTGCTCCACAGCACTTATCAGAATGAATTGTAAATACTTGGTACTGGATATTTGACTTTTTCAGAAGAAAATATGAATGAAGCAAGATTGGTGTTTATTTGTCTTAGTAATGGTTCCCTGGCAAAACAATTCTTGCATATATATCAATTCTGTAGTTTGTATTTCATAGCTATTTGGGCAGACTATGCTCCTGCCTGCATCTAAGTCTTTTGTCTAACTTTCTCATTGATTCTAAGAATGCATCCTGGGTTTGCAATAAATTCTATTTTGCCTAAGTTTATGCTTATTAAAAAAGTAAAGTGACCTAGTGAATAACCTCAATATGTATCTATTAGACATTTTGCAGTCTATGGGTTCTTCCCTGAAGAGCTAGACTTATCATCTCAGTAATATTTTCTCTCTAATAGAAAAACAATCAGCAGATGCAATTTGAAGAATAGAGTGAGAGTTAGAAAACTAATGGTTTATCTTATGTAATGAAATCTGCACATATTGATAAAGATAAAAAATACTTGGTTTTCTTTTGGTGTATAAAAGTATTTATTTGTAACTTTTATTAATATTTGTACCCTTGCATTATTGCTATAATATATAAAATGCATAATGTATTTCTTTTCATTTTAAAACCATGTAAACATTTTTCATTAACAGTTTGAAGTATAACTCTCTTCAATATTTCTTCTAAATAAAGTTAAATAAATTGATTAATGATATAGCATCAATATTCAAAGAATGGGTAGTAATAAGCTGAATGATATTTGCTGTACAAGTAACATTCATCAGGCTGTGCCATGGGTATTTTGTACAGTTGATTCTAACAGCAACCCTAAGCAAAAGCAGAAAGTTTTTGGAAGACCCATATTTTGAGTGAAGTCATTTTTTGAAACAATGTTTAGATAATTTCATGAAAGTGCATCTAAGTCATTGTTTCTATTATTATTTCAGTTTGTTAGTTTTTATGCAATATTATAAAATAATGTGTCCACTTTACTATAAGTAAGCAGTAAAGGTCAACCATTATTTTGCCTGAATGTATTAAGTAATTCAGACAAGATGCTTTGGGTTGTAAGCAAACCATGATTCAAAGTTGGATTTTAATTCATGAGGTGGAGTACCTTCTGACTTTTTTACCTTCAACAGCTGCCAAACAGATGGCAAGATCGTTGCAAGTTGCAAGCAGGTCATGTACGCATGCTACTGGACAGAAACAGGAAAATGGACCACCTAAAGTGGTATCTTCATAAAAAACAGGAGAGTTTTCCATGAGCTTTCTAACAGATCTCCTTTCCTGTGTCAGAGGTTAGCAAAGTGTTACCTCATTAGTGTTCATAAACTAATGTTTTCATTCAGCACTCCATATCTAAACTTGCAGGTTCTTCCTTTAAACTTTAGATAACTTTGTAAGCAATAGAACCTTTGTGACTAGTCTTAATTAATCAGGATTTATCTGGACAACAATGGAGGGGATTACCCTTCCCTAAGTCATATGGGGAAGAAATAGACAGCTCAAAGAAACTAGTCTCCACCTTGAAGGTAGGAAGAGGAATGGAAATTGACTTGACGGTCTATCTATTAAGTACCTGCATTAAACAGTAAGTTAAAATTATATTTAAATTATGTTCAATTATTTTATTTATTTATTTATTTTTAGAGGTAAAACAAAGAGATAGTTTATTGAAGAGAAAGTACACTCCAAAGAGGTAGGAGCGGGCTTGAGCAAGGAGAGTGGCTCAAGAGCCTATGTTCAATTATTTTTACTGAGTACTCAGTATATAATATTTTATGACATACTTAATTTATGCAACGTGCCTGAAACTTCAACAATACCTTCTTTTCTTTTTATTTCCAGAAAATATTATTTCAAAAACTATTTAACAGGAGTATAATGTAAACTAATGATTGTACAAGGGTAGGCTGAATCTGCCAGATATGTCAAAATCCTTGCTGCATTTAACCTTTATTCATTAGCAACCTTATACAATATGATGGATATATTCAGTAGCTCACAATAGTAACTGGACTATCAAGAAACCCAATTAATAATGCAATGCTAAATTAAAAATTTTATTATAAAATCTACTATTCATAACCAATGTCACCCCAACAAATTTAATAATAAAAAAAAATCTGGCTTCTCGAAATCAAATATAGAGGCCCCTATAATATATTTGTGTTCTCTAGGGGTCCATGGACCACAGTTTGAGAAGCACTGTATACAAAGTTAAAAGCTCAAAGTTTGGGAGATTTATAAAAATCAGACCACGAATGGAGAAACACAAACATATGGGACAACACTCAGGTACCTAAGTACTTATTGGAGTACATAAAAGGAAAGAACGCTACTCCATGAGTCAGGAAATACGGGTTTTGGTTCTATCTCCTCTGATAACTGTGATTTTTGAGAAGGGTACAAACTCTTTGCCATAGTACTCTCATTTCTAAATGCAAACTTCAGCTCAAATAATCTCCACGGTCTCCTCCAGATACTAAAGCTTTTGTGTGTTTGTTAAGATTTGGATTGCCTGTTAAAATAAGCAAGAATATGAAATGAAGAGTTCTACCATAGCAAACTATTTGTGGTTATAACACTTTTATGTGGATTAATTATAGAACTTTTTCCTGAAAGGAAATAATTATTTATTCTGGATTTTAGAAATTGTGTTGGAAGAGACTATACACACAAATATAATCATTTATTTATTCACACCTGACATAATTTTTGTTATAATGTGAGGAAATGTGAAAAATAAATTATTTTGATATTAATATTTTTAAAAATAATTTTAGACTTACAGAATAATGTACAGATAGTGCAGAGAGTTCCTGTATGTCTTTCACTGAGCTTTCCCCCAAACTATCATCTTACATAACCATTTGATATTTATCAAAATAAAGAAATTAACATACTACATACTTAATTCAGGTCTCACAAGTTTTTCACTAATACTCTTTTTATGGTCTAGGATTCAATCCAGAATGGCATATGTTATATTTAGGTATCATTCTATAATTTTTTCCAGTCTGTGTTTTTTTTTTTCTTTAATTTTTTTCTTTCTTCTTGAGACCTTTGAAATTTTGAAGAGTACTGATCAAATATTTTTTCGTATGTACCTCAATTTGGGTTTGATGTTTTCTCATGATTAGATAGGGATTATAGATTTTGGGGAAGAATGCCACTAAGATTAAGTGACTTCTCATCAAATTATTAATAATAAAATATACAAAATATTGCTAAAATATATTTTTAAATGAACATAACTTGTTGCTAGTAGTATTCAATTTGGTTAAGATAGTGTTTACTAGGTTTCTTCACTGTATAGTTGCTATTTTTCCCTTTCTAAACTCTATTCTGTGGAAACAAGTCACTGAGTCCAACTCACTGGAGATGCTATCAACTATTATGACAAATTTATTTCTGTTAAGTGATTCTAAAAACAGATGATTATAATGCCTTTATATATTAAGTTAAAACCTTCTATTTGAGCCCCTGCATGCAGTCATTTATATATATACATATATATATATATGTGTGTGTGTGTGTATATATATATATATATATATATATATATATATATATATATATATGTATATATATAAATATATATATATTTCCCTTAAAGGGGATGACCAAATGAAGTACTTTCTATATCTATGTGTTTTAATAGGAAAAGCTAAAGTTTTCCACAACGCTCTGATTTCTAAAGTGTTGATAAGACTATCAAGAAGTTAGGAATCTTTAATAGAATGCCAAAAGCATAGAGATATACTCAGAACCATTTCCAAGGTGTCAGCTGCAAATGAAAGCTGAATCAATTCTTACAGAATGTGAAGATACATTTAATATCAGAAGAATTACTTCCATAGCCTTAAATTATTGTTTGATGCAACTTCAAAAAGTGCCTAATTTGCTTGCAGGTAGCAGCTTGCTCACTCAAAGAATGAGTCAGTTCTATTTCAAATATATTTTTGTTGCATTAAGCTGACATTTCCCAAATTATGTGTTATACATTTACCTGATGTGTCAGAGGAAAGTAAAATAGAAAGCTCGCTGTATATTTATTCATTTACTGATATTTCCATTTAAATACTTTTGGGGAAATATAAATGAATACAAAAAATGAAGAAAAATCTTTATATTAGTATAATGGAAATTCTTGAGAAATTTATTAAAAATATTTTTCATTTGCTTCCATCACTCCCATCAGAAGGATCTCCCAAGCATGCACCTACAGACAATTTTCCTATTTCTATTAGCGGTTTTTGGTATTAAAGTATATTTGATGTCAGCTATGAAATCATCTTTGCCAACTTGAATCAATTGTCCACCAAGTTTTGTTGATTTTTCTTTCAAGGGGAGTCTTAATTTAGGCCCTTTTTAATATTCTTATTTTCTTTACCTTAGGTAGACCTTCATAATGAACCATCAAAACTTTTTCTTCTTAATATCCTATCCTCAGTCTCTCTTTTATAGTCATTTATTTAATATACTGTCATAGGATATTGCCAAACATTGGAATGTATAAACTTCTGCTAAAAATACTTAATGGTTGTTCTCCATTTACAGAGTAATACCTCAGATGTGTTATTGTTTTGCTGTGTACATACATACATTATGTATGTAATGTTTCTAACTTGCCTATCTCTTATTCCTTTTACACTTTCTTTCCCATCTTCTTCTGGGAAATGCGCCTCTCTGCATTCCAACCATGTTCTTCTAAGTATGACTTTATATTTTTTTAAGAGACATTCTGCGTTCTTAGCTTTGTGTTGATTGGTCTGAAGTTTAGCATCTGGTATGATATGTCAATTGTATTTCTTCACAGCTATGGCCACAGTTAATTGCTCAAAGAATACTCATTACCAGCAATTAGGACAACTATAATTTTTCCTCAGTTTTTTACTTGTAACCAAAGAAAAGGAATCTTAAACCCTCCCAAGTTACAAATCTGGAAATATGAGGAGCAATGTTTGATGCTGGTTGTATTTTCTGCCACTTATATGGAGACAGTGGGAAAGGAGGAAGCCAAGAATGTAAAACAGATATTACAAAGGGAGACACTCAGTAGCATTCACATCTGTGTTTGAGGAAACCAAGTTTGCAAATGAAAAGACTGTCAAGAGAAGCCTAACCAAATCACAAAAATGTCTGAGAAAGGGAGTTCCCTGGTGGTGTAGTGGCTTAAGGCTTCGGCGTTGGCACTGTCAGCGCTGCGGCCTGGGTTCGATTCCCAGCCAGGGAGCTACCCACATACAAAAAGCAAATTAAAAAAAAAAAAAAAAAAGGTCTGAGAAAGGTACTCCTAGACATTAGGACACCTCTACCACTTGATATCACTGCTATTCCCATAGCACAGATTCTCAACTGTTAATTTCTTTGCCTCACT
Source organism: Lyroderma lyra (assembly GCA_004026885.1). NCBI lineage: Eukaryota > Metazoa > Chordata > Mammalia > Chiroptera > Megadermatidae > Lyroderma > Lyroderma lyra. Next base: position 68,451 of record PVJL010004047.1, read on the forward strand.
TACCCAGATTACAGTCTTATGTGAGACTGTCTGATTGCCCAGTGTAGAATCTGTATATGCATGCCAATCCTTGAGGAAAGTGAATTTCTGATGTCAGAGGTGAATCCCACCTTTCACTGTGAGTCACATGATGGCGAATTTCCAAATATATCAAGTCAATTTTAAGGCTAGCAAATAAAATAAATGACCAATAATTAGTCGTTTAATTAATTTTCCTTTTTGCTTAAGCTAGTTTCAGGAATTCCTATTGCAAACATGATTTAGATCAATACATTAATCACATATTAATCAATAAAGCTAACATGTTTTATGAAGCTAGTATATGCCAGGTACTTCATATTTATTATTTCATTTAATTCCCACAATAACTTTATGAAATATGTTTTATTCTTCCCAGTTTTACATATAAAAAATGAAGGAAGAATTAGTGACATTAAGTAATTTGTCATAGACTAGACAATCAAATAATGACAAAGCTGTGATTTAAATTCAAGTTCTTAACTATTATATGATATTGCAACCCATGGGTACTACCTCATCGTTTCCTGAATTTCCTTAAAATTCTGGCTATTGCTTCCACCAACTCCCACTTAGTCACTGAACAATTAGGTTTCTGGTTTACTGCATTCCTCTCCACCCGTATCCCTGTGTGTTGAATACTCAGATTGGTGACTTTCTTGGTCTCCTGCTTCTTTACCTTTTGAGCATTAACAATTTTCCCTCAATCTTACATTTCTCCCACTCACTTCCAAGAAACTCAACCTTGTTGTCACCAGTAACTGTACTGACTCTAAAACCCAAATTTTAACCACCTGTTCTGCTTTCTCACTTATTCTGGTAATTCTAATGAAGCAAATTTGGAGTATTTGTCAATTTATTTACTGATTTTTTAAAATATATTAGAGATACTAATCCATTATCAGAAATATGATTTGCAAATATTTTCTCAATTATATGAGTTGGTTTTTTTACTTGAAAATATCCTGAATATGCCATTGAAACATAACATTTTTTAATTTTGATATTCAAATTTTTTTTTCACTAATTCTTCTGCTGTTGTATCTATAAAAACCGTGCTAATCCAATAGGCAATTAAGACACTCATTTACTTCAAAGGATTTTGTAGTTTTAGCCTTTACATTTAGGTCTATGATTCATTTTGAATAAATTATTGTGTATAGTGTGAGGAAGAGATTTAAATTCATTCTTTTGTATGTGGATATTCTATTGTCCTGGTACCATTTTCTGAGAAGACTATTTGTTTTCCATTCAATTTTCTTGGCACCCTTATTAAAAAATTCATTAACCATAAATATAACAATTTTTGTCTGGGATTCTAATTTTATTCCACTGATCTATATGCTCTATTATACTATATTGATTACTATAGCTTTATAGTAAATGTTGAAATCAAGAGGTATGAGTTCTCCAACTATTGTTTTTTCCTTTTCAAGACTGCTTTGGTAATACTGGATCTCTTGTTTCTATGTGGATTTTAGGATCAGCTATTCAATTTATGAAAATGAAGCAAACAAATTTTTATAGAAATTTTATTTACTCTGCTAATCAATTTCAGGAGTATTACCATCATTACTAATATTCAATTTTTTGATTCATGGGATATATTTTCATTTATTCAAGACTTTAATTTCTTTAAACAATATTTTGTAGTTTTCAGAGCATAATTTTTATATTTTGTTCATTAAATGTATTTCTAAACATTTTATTACTTTGATGCTGGTATAAATGGAATTGCTTTAATTTTATTTTTAAATTGACTCATTCATAGTGTATAGAAATAATTTTGATTTTGTATAATGATCTTGTGCTCTACAATCTTACTTAAAGAGCTTATTAGTTCTAACAGTTTTTAGTGGATTCCTTAGGATTTTCTGTGTATAAATTACTGCAATCTGTGATTAGGGATAACTTACTTCTTTTTTCCAACCTGAATGATTTTCTTGTCTAATGATTATGGTTACCACCTTCAGTATGATGTTGAACAGAAATAGTGAGAGCATATAACTTGGTCTTTTTCCTGGCATTAGGGGCATAGTATTCAACCTTAGACATAATAAGTATAATATTAGCTATGCCCTTTTCAAGTTGAAGTTCCTGTCTATTCCTAGTTTGTTGAGTGTTCTTCTCATGAATGGGCTCTCAATTTTTTTAACTTCTTTTTATGTACATATTCATGTGTATATTTTTAGCATTTATTATATTGTTATGGTTTATTACATTAATTGATTTGTAGATTTTAAACCAATCTTACATTTTAGGGATAACCCCAGTTGGTCATGCTGTGTAATCCTTTGAAAATGTTTGTGGATTTAGTTTCCTAATGTTTTGTTGAGGATTTTTTGTATTTATATCTAAATGAGATATTAGCCTATAGTTTTCTTGTGATGTTTTGTTGATTCAAGTAATATAATACTGCTCTCCTGGAATGGATAAAAATGTTTTCTTTCCTTTTCTATTTTTTTGGGAGAGTTTATTAAAGAATTGGCCTTGATTCTTTAAATTTTTGGTATAATCTAGCAGTGAAGCCATCTGACCTGGAGCTTTTGTTCATTGAAAGTTTTTAAAATTACTAATACAATTTTCTTTACTTGTTATAGGCCTATTAATATTTTTTACTTCTAAATGAGTTAGTTTTGGTATAGTTTGTGTCTCGCTAGGAATGTGTCCATTTGTTCTAAGTTATCTAACTTATTAATATACATTTATTTATGGTATCTTCTAAGGGTTTTTATTTTTATAAGGTTGATAGTGATCTTTAATACTGTTATTTTTAAAGTATTTATTTTGGTGGTGGTGAAACAGGACAAAGAGTGTAGCATTTGAAAACATTGTATAGACATGAAATAGGTATACATATATTAAACTGCTAATTGTGATTCCACTGAGCTCACTGTGGATATCATTAGAATGATAAAACACAGAAATTTTTGTGCTATTTCTATACTTACTGAGATCAGTTTGGGGTCATTATTTTTTATCGAAGTATTTAAAGGAATTGAAAATAGAACTGAATTATGAGAATTGTAAGATTAAGAAGAGTCAGGATTACTTAGATACAATAAAAACATGTGTTTATCCGGGAAGGGTTATATTTTCCCTCAGTACTTAGAAAATATTTTAGGACCTATCCTGAAAATTATGTTGTATTGTGGTCACTACTGTTGACTGCTGGCAGAATCCAAGCTATGCCTTAAATGCCTCCAGGTAAGGCTGATCACAAATGTGTTGTGAAATTAATTAGTTATCATTGTGATGCAAACTCTGCCTCTGACAGATAACTGAATGTACGTTTTATTTTGGACACAGTCTTAGATGTTTGAGTTTTGGTGTCTTGTGGAACGGCTTTTCTTATTTCCATTTCATAAATGACAGTAACACAGCTAATCCTCCCTACTACCTTCCTAAGGTGCTGCCTCATAAATTGGTCTCATATACAGCCTGATTTTGTGGTCTAGTAAATGCCCTCACTTTCCCCGATTGTATCTCAGTTTTACTAGACTTGGAAAATTAAGAGCTGCTTTCAGTGTTCAGTACCTTTTGTTTTTAAAAGAGTGAAAGTTTTCTTCAATGGTATTTTGTAAAATGTATATATGTAGACCACTGCTACAATATGAGCAAGCTCTTGAAGATAATAATGAGATTTAAATGAAGATTTCTGGTCAACTGAAATATGACACTAGTTAACACAAATTTAATACAATTTGTAATTCTATATATTCTCTGTTGCCATAGTTCAATTTCTTGTATGGAAATAGAAAAACTATTATTTATATGCACCTTTATCTTGCTACTTGAAGGTCTTCCAACTACCTTATTGAAGTAGAAAAAAAATGTTCTTGGAATTTACTTTAGCACATTTCTTTAAGAAAATTGAAATTCAAATACAAAGCCATGTGTTTCTCTTTGAGTTTTCATGAGTAATTTTCAAACTATATTTGCATAACCTTTTAAAGTTCTAAAAACCACGTTATGGAAAGTGGATTTTAAAATAATAAAATAATGATACTTGAGAAAAAATAGAATACATTTAGGTATTTCCTAGCATTTAAAAAAAATTAAATCCATAAATGGATTTTCAAATCACTTAATAGTATCTTTATGATATATAGGGTTATTTTATCTCAAAAAATGTTTCGTAATAAATGTGTTTGTTGTAAGGAAATGTCTTATAAAATATATCAGACTGATTTTCATGTCATTAGAGAATTATTATTCATATATCATTGCATATATTTAAAGATTAAGCATTAAAATAAACACAATCACCCTTTCAAACACATTTGTTACTTTTATTGTTACTGTTTCCATCCTTCTCTCCTTTCACTATGTGCTAGTCCTTATTATTTCTCCCACTAATTGACTATAAACTGCTCCTCACGACTCCTCACTCTCTGACCACAATTCCTTCATGAATTACACAATACACACATTATATTACCTTATGTATAACATTTTAATTTATCCTGTATGATGTTATTATTAATTCTGTTACTTACTTGGTCTTTATGGAGAGCAGAGCACATATGTGATTGAGAATATCACTGAATAGAGTGTACTGTTTGCAACTCTTTTTTGATGGTTGATCACTTTTAATAGTTTACCCAAGTGTACTTATCCTCCTCATATCAACTCTTAAGTGATTCATCTACTTTTACCACTTATTATTTCATAACTAGTCCTCCAAAATGGCACATGAAAAACATTAGGAAAAAATGATCTTAAAATTTCAATTCTGAAAATTGGGTTTATAAGGCACTGCAATTATTAAATAAGTCATTTTTAAAAGCAGTTCATCTGACTTTATGCTTACATATATGGCAGAATGTCACTTTATGTCTACTTCTCTTCATTTTTGGCTAAACTCAGTAAAGAAATAGAAATTTTGTTAGCATAATAAATCAACAGTGTTATGACATAAGAGACAGCCGCAATCAGCAAAGGAGGGAAGTTTTGGTTTTATATCTTCTTCTCTGAAGATTCTAAGGGGACTTATTCAGTGTCCAAATTAGAGAATTGACCTTTTTTTTTTTTTTTGGATGGACCTTGAAACAAAAAAAAGGAAACTGAAGGAACTGATTGTAACACCAAGTTAAATCTAAGACTGTGGAGGAATACTGAGGGTAAGAACCGATACTAGATACAGGGGTTATGTGGATTAAGAGAAAATATGAGATACTGAAAAAATAAGGGAAAAATCTAAATACTGGTTTGAGGTGGACTGTGAATGGCTTTAAGTTGACATTATGATTATAAATTTGGATTATCATAAAATTCTGTACCTATTCCTGATCTGTGGGTGGCAAATCTCGCTTTCTTATTACAAACTGTATCCTTATGGTTTACCGAGCTTCAAAAGCAAAACTAACAGATTGCATGAAGAATAGAGATTTCATTGTGGGGATTTTTAAGTGCAGTCTCATGTCTGCTCTATCAGTATCAATCACTGTTTTTAGTGAGGAAAGCTCCACTGTGATGTCGAAGCGCATTATAAAGAGAAATGGTCTTGAACCTCACTTGAGCAGTAATAGTAGAGAGAGATGAAGTGATGATTGGCACTATAATAGCTCTGGAGCCTCTGGATAGTGTCAAGTCCAAGAGTGAATAGTTCAGTAAGAAAGCCAAAGTTATACACTAATGTTAGTTTGGTATGCTGGTCACTACAGCAAAATTTTTTGCAGTAATTATCCAGGAAAGGACCAATGGAGAATGGTTCACATACTACAGACACCAAATTTTCACAGAGTTGTACTGTTTTTTAAAAAGGGAGTAAAGATGTACAGTATCACAGAGACAGTGGGAGGGCATAGGCAGACCACCACATTGAAACTCTGGATTGAAAGATTGTGTGGCAAGTAATAAAAAAAGACAGTGTAACTTCTGCTGGATGCAAAAAACGTCATTTAAAATGACCATATTTTTGAGTGGAGCTGAGTGAGGAATAGAGGTATGAAACTTGTGCCAGGGAGAAAAATTTTGAAGTCTGCATTAAACAGATTGTGGAAATGTCATAACAGTGAAATGGCTCAGGTAAGGTTCATAGCCTGGCAGAAGTTGCCCTGAAGTAGTGCTTAGAGTGAAGAATGAATGGGTATGTGTCTCTAAGCAACTGGCTGTTAAGTCTTTCACAAATTCTAAGAGGTAAAAGTATACTAGGTTTGGGACCACTCAGCAGAGAAAAAATAAAAAACTTCTAGATTTTTAATATGTATTTTTCTATTTATAAGGGTTGGAAGAGCAATAAAATGCTATGAGGAGAGAAGACAAATCTCAGAGATACAAGATTGAGTGCAAGAAGCCAGATACATACAAAAGAATATATAATATATGGTTTCATTTATATAAAATAAAAAAGAATAAACCAATATCTGGTGTTAGAATTCAGGTTATTCTTTGTGGGTAGTGACACGGCAGGAACATATCGAGTGGTGACATAGATGCATTCACTTTGTGAAAGTTCACGTAGTTGAATACTTCTGATATGTGCAATTTCCATATGTAAGTTATTCTTCTATGTAAATTTTACTGAAATAATTTTTGAATTGTGATTGTGTAAGTGTAGCAGGGGGCAAAAAAACATGCATGGATATATCTTGAAAGTTGAAGGCAAGAACAAAAGTATGAGCCTGGCATTCGATGCATTAAGGAAGAATGGAAATTGAGCTACTTTACCCATCTTCTGGGTCTAGTCACTGAGAACCCCTTGGACAACCAAGGCAGTGTTTGCAGAGTATGGCAATATGGCAAGCTTGCTTTTTATTCATACATATTTTGTGGCTCACAGCACAGAGGCAAGAGCAGAAATACTAAAACCTGGCTCTATTTCTGCCCTCTGATCTCATGTGTTAACTACCCATTTGCCATACCTATCAGGAAGCTCGTTGGAAAAATAAAAAGCTTGAATGATGCAGTTAATAGGGATTTGCCTCTCAGGTATAAAGACTTCCAGGTATAAAGCAAGAACAGAGAACATACTGGATGAACAACAACAACAAAAAAATACCACAGAGGGAAATTAGACAACTAGTGAAATGCCATTGCTAAGGCTCTTCATATAACTACAATTACAAAAGAATACAGTCACATTTCCTGCTATGTTTACTTGGTTTGATTGCTATAAGCTGCAAAACTGAACTTATCCAATGCTTTCTGAATTCCAAAAGGCTGTTGAGAGTCAATGAACTCTGAGATTGACTAGGGGTCCAAAACTTTGACATAGCTTGAAGTGTGCATAGTTATGACTCTGTACCATTTAGTTTTTTTCAGTTTGGCTTCTGTGCCCGCTATGTTATCACAGAGTATTCCCCCTTAGTTGTTTTTCTTTCAAAGATTTCTTCCTAAATTAAGATGCCACTGCTGCACTGTCAATAGCTGGAAAAGTGTATTTAATTGTTTATTACAGAGAGAAAATATATTGTACCTATCCATTGGGACCATTGGCTTGCTTTCCTGGGATCGCTGACCACATTTAATGGTGCCTAATTGTGTTGGTAGAATAGCTTTGTTGTTGCTGATGTTCATTTTTTTTTTAATGCAAAGCTAATTGTTACACACAATTAGATCTATAACCTTATGTAATTGACAATTTGCTAACCACCTGAGAATCAACTTATAATCTTTTAGATAATGGTGAGAATTCAGTACGATTCTCCCCAATTAACTGAAAGACTTGGGATAACTCCTAAGAGGTAAAGTACTTGGTTTTCTCTGTTTTAATTTTAGTTTATAAAGTATCTATTTTATTCATAATAAATACACAAGTACATTATTATTCTTTCTGTCTATAATTGCATTTTGTTTTTCTCATGTAAATATACACATGTTTATTTCAAGTCTTTATTTCTCTAAATAAATAAAATATATAACAATTCTACCTTTAAATACTGACTTTTTGTATGGGGAATTTAAGAAGATATGGCTTTCTCCAATATATACTTAAAGTTTATACTACATAAATCCTAAGTACCATTTTGAATAAGTTAATTATAATTATCCTTGACATTATAACATTATTTCACTTCTTCATTCACAAAGATACAATTCAATTTGTAGTACAATATTTCATTTTTAAAACCACATATGATTTTAAAGCTATGCAAAAATAGAGGCTTCAAGATTGCAAAACAGAAGTATATTTACACATTTTTACTTTTATCTGTGAAAATATGATTTTACCAATAGTTCAATATGTAAAGCCATCTATCAATAGCAAATTTATCAGAGTTTTGGATAATATTTGACATTCTGAAATAAAAATAATAAAACAAATTTTAAAAATGTTTCAATACAGCTTTAGAAAATCAGGCATGTGACTCCATAGTTCCTGGCAACATACTAACCTCTTTAATTGCCATCAATGTTTACCTCCTATCTCACTCAAATCAGATCACCAATAGCACAGCTTTGGGGAGTATCCAACCATAAGGAGTCTAACTTATTATGTGTTGTTCAACTTGGGAGTCACATTTGTGGTTCATTGCTCTCATTTATATTAGTACTATACAGCTTTTCAGCATTTACTGTTTACATTTAATTAAACAACAGCTCATTTATAATATGGCAGTAAAGAAAACAGTCATTTTTTACAGGTTCTCTGAATATTTATCATGTTGTTTTTTCCACGGAAATATCTGGGAGACCCTTAATAGTCAGATATTAATAAGGTAGGTTAAATACAACCACTCAGAAAGGCTTTTTTCCATTGGTTTGCAAAACTCTTAATAAGACAGATGATCATATTTGTGGTTGTACTGCTATTGTCTAATACGTGGCATGTTGTAGATGTTTAAATATGTTTGCTAAAACCAGAATGGAACTATATATACTTTGAGTCACTGAAATATATAGAAGGTGATTAAAATAAGTGTCAAATAATTAAAATAAGACCGTCCTTAATATAAATATTACTTTTAAGATAATTTTATTTTAATATATTTTCACCTAAATAAAGGAAACTAATATGATTGTACATAGAAATTTATATATTAGGTAAACTTCTCACACAAATCAGATACAAAATAATAATTAGAAAAAAATTTTTGTTATAATTCTTGTTTATAGTTAATTTAGAAGTGTTTTTAATGCTCCTTTTTCTATTTTTAAAAATAAATATATTAGTTTTTTCATTTCTTTTCCTTAATTTATGCTATATTAGTAACCTCAGATGAAGAGATAAAAAAGTGATTTATCTATTTATTTACTAATTTACTTATCTTTCAAAGAGAATAAATGAAATTTTCCTTAGTTTTTTTTCTTTTCTTTTCTTTTGTCATTTTTGTTCCTGTTGCAATTGTCTTTTAAGAAAACATGTCAAGGTAAGAAAGTTTCCTTCTAGTCTTAGTTTGGCAAAACTGTTGAGATGATCATTTTTTTTCAGCTTTCAATCTGTTAGTGTGGCGAGTTACTTTATTAAATGATGTTTTAATATTAAATAGAATATCTGTTTGTGAAATAACTTTAACTTAGTTATGAGGTATTAGCCTTTTTATATTGCCAAGTTCAGTATGGGCAGAATTTTTTATTCATTTTTCTTCTTTAGCTTCTAAATCTTAATTGACCATCATCGAGTCCTACTAACTCTATTTGCTGGACACTCAACCCTCTCCAAAGCTTCTCTTTGGCACTGCTTAGTTTGAGACCTCAGTGTTCCTTGTCTGGCTTACTTTAGTTGGCTCTAATTGTTCCTAATTCCCAGTTTTATAATTTTCACTATCAAGTTACTATCCTATTGCCAGTGTTTCCTTTAAAAGATAAGTGCTTTAAAAAAGTATGATACACATTACTTCTCAGCCTTTTGGCTAAGATCAAGTGTAAAAAGTATGAATCAAATAGTTAAATTAGTCTCTGAGGCCTCCAATCTAAATTTCCTTGAACTACTTTCTGTTCTCTCCCATACAAGTTTACTTGTATTGGATACAATAATGATAGAAATGAATTTTCTTACTCTCTTGGAGCCTAAGTATTACAGTTAAATCCCTTGACATAGATAGATATTATAACGTTAAAATATTGGCCATATAATATATTCTATAGTAGGTACAATGTGACCTACTTAACTATACTGAAGGAATTTTTATTCTTCAGCATGTTAATTTTTTGGTTATGGAATTGTAGGTTACAAGTTAAAGTAATAGAAAATTTCATCAGCTTAAAGAATTCCAAAACATACATTTTCCTCTTTTTTATCTTGGAAAGGGTTAGCATATTTTCAGACTATTGAAAATGAATGGGTGTGGAAAGTTTCTGGTCAAGATGGCAGAATAACTAAACTCTGTGCTGGTCTCTATGACCATATCAAAATTACAACTAAATTATATAACAATCATCATAGAGAGTCACCTAAAAGACTAGCTGAACAGAATTCCTATCACTAAGGGTATAAAGAAGACCCACATCAAGACTAGTAGGAGGAGTGAAGATGTGGACTGGGCAGGTCCTACACACACAGTGCTGTGATTAAAACTCAGGAGGGTTATCTCAGCTGCAGAGGTCCCCTGAGGTACAAGGATCCCCAGCCCCACTCTAGACTCTCCAACTTGGGGCATCAGTACTGGCAGGAGGAGTCCCCATAACATCTGGCTGTGAAAGAAGAACAAAGCTGGAACCATCACAGTCTATAATTTTAAACTATATGACACAGCTATAGCAAGTAAAACATTATGATATTGGCATAAAAACAGATACAAAAATCAATGTAACAGAATAGAGAGCCCTGGAATATATCCATACATATATGGCGCATTAGTTTACAACAAAGGACACAAGAATGTGCAATAGGAAAAGGATAGTTTTTTCAAAAAATGGCGTTGGAAAATTGGTAAACCACATGGAAATGAATAACATGGAAGGACTGTCTTATACCGTATAAAAAAGCTAACTAAAAAATTGATTAGATTTGAATGTAAGATCTGAAACCATAAAATACCTAGGAGAAAACAAACGTGTAAAGCTTCTTGACATCATTCTTGGCAATACAATTTTTGTTTATGACATTAAAACTACAGGGGAAAAGAGCAAAAATAAACCATTGGGACTACATAAAACCTTCTGCACAATAAAAGAAAACCAACAAATGAAAAGGAAATGTATTGAATGGGAGAAAGTAGTTGAACACATATTTGATAAGGGTTTAATACCCAAAATATATACAGATCTCATACAACTCATAAACAAAAAGAACAAAAGAACAAAAAAACACCAAAAACTCAAAACAAAAAAATTCCAAAAGTTTATTAAAAAATAGGATGAAGATCTGAATAAACATTTTTCCAAAGAAGCCATACAGCTTGTGAACAGGTACATGAAAAGATGCTCAACAGCACTAATCATTAGGCAAATGCAAATCAAAACCATAATGAGATTATGGCCTCCTTTCTATTAAAATGGCTATTATAAAAAAAGACAAGAAATAAGGTGAAAAGGTAAAGAAGATGAAACTCTTGGGTACTATAAGTGGAATGTAGATTAGTACAGCCATTACAGAACACTGTATGAATTTTCTTCAAAAACTGAAAAATATAACTACTATAATATCCATCAAGTCTCCCTTTTGTTATATATTCAAAGAAAACAAAAACACTGACTTGAAAGATATATGCACTGCCATTTTATTGCAGCATTATTTACAATAGCCAGATGTAAAAACAACCTACATGTCTGTTAATCATGAAAGGGAAAAGAAAATGTCACACACACACACACACACACACACACACACACACACATTGTTCAGCCATTAAAAAGAATGGATTTTGCCATTTGTGACAATATAGATGAATCTTGAGGGCATTTTGCTAAGTAAAATAAGTCAGAGAATGAGAAATACCATATTTACTTAGTTACGTTTTAAATCTAAAACAAAGCAAAAAACAAACAAAACAAAAAGCACCAAACTCACAGTCACAAACATATTGGTGGTTGCCAGAGGTAGGGGTGGGGGTGGGCAAAATAGGTAAACAGAGTCAAACTTTCAATTGTAATATTAACAAATCATGGGAATGTAATGTGGAGAATGGTAACTTCTCCACATTATACTGTATGCATATTTGAAAGTTTCTGAGAGAGTTGATCTTAAAAGTTCTTATTATAAGAAAAATATTGTAACTGTGCATTGATGTCAGATTATTTTAATGAGCATACCACTGTGGGGCCTAGGAGACTCCATTTTGACAGTTAGCCGCCATTTCGAGAGAAGCGAAACTTAAGAGCACAGCAGACTACTTGCCTTATTAGGAAAAACCTCAGAGTTCACCCAGTTACTGCTTCCTGCCCCATGTCCCTCCACCTACCCAGTAACGCCACGGCATGTCACCCCACCTGCCTGCAATTTTTTCCTTTAAATTCCCCCACCTATCCAGGTTTGGGGCCGTTCTCTCTCTGCTGCATTGGAGGGTGGATGGACTGAGCTCGAGCTTGTAGCAATAAAGTCTCTTTGTATTTACATCGGAGTCGGTCTCTCTGTCGCTGTGGGGGTCGAAAATGGGGAGCACAACACCACAATGTATACAATTACTGAATCATTATGTTGCACACCTGAAATTAATATAATGTTACATGTCAATTATACTTAAATAAAAAAGACACAAAATGACAAAAACATGTTCTTAATGTATTTTTAAATTAATTTACTAGGTTTCTAAATAAAATCAAGTATAATTTAAAATATTCTTCCCTTTAATCTCTTATTTTTAATAATTAAATGTTTTTTATTTTAATTTCAATTATAGTTGATATTCAATAATATTTTTTATTAGCTTCAGGTATACAACATAATGATTAGACATTCATATAATTTACAAAGTGATCCCCCAATTAGTCTAGAACCCACTGGGCATTATACATAGTTATTCCAATATTATTGACTATATTCCCTGTTTTACTTTACATCTCCCTGACTGTTCTGTATGATTCGTATTTCTTAATCTCTTCACCTTTTTCACCCAGCCCCTCAGCCCCTTCCCCATCTGAAAACCATCAGTTTATTCTCTGTATCTATGAATCTGTCTCTGTTTTGCTTGTTTGTTTGTTTGTTTGTTTTTAAATTTTGTTCTTTAGAGTCCATATGTAACTGAAGTCATATGATATTTGTCTTTCTCTGTCTGACTTGTTTCACTTAGCATAATACTGCATCTAGGTATTTATCCAAGAAATCCAATATACTAAATTGAAAAGATACATGCACCCCTGTGTTCATTGCAGCATTATTTATTAATACCATCACCAAAATACAGAAGCAACCTAAGTTCCCATAAAGAGATGATTGAATAAAGAAGATGTTGGTACATATACACAATGAAATATTAGTTGGCCATAGAAAAGAACGAAATTTTACCATTTGTGACAATATGAAAGTATAAATTTCTAAAAATATGGAATGTCTAATGTGTAAAACAACAGAAACCTTACAACCACAACAGGGAAGTCCGAGTTCTGAGAGAGAAATTCTATCCATACTACCACATATCATCCTGACAGAAAAGGCAGGAAGGTAGATAAGAGCAGGGAAGGAGAAATTGTCCAGGTCCATTATCAGCTGCCTCTAAATTAAAAAGACAAAGGGAAGGACTGCAGAAAGAGGAACTTGTCTGTAAGGAGGTCCATTAACAGTTGCCCTGAATCTGGGTGTAAACCCTGGCCCATTATTAGCTATTTTCCAATTGAAAGGGGAAAAAGAGCCCCACCTATTCAACCATTGCCCTCACTTCCCAAAATTTTATTATTATACAGCTTTGACCCTTTTCAGAAGGATCACATAGAAAAGATAGAAGGAGGAAAATCACACACACAGACATAAAAATGCCCAAGTAGTGTAAGGGTGGGGCTGCTTTCTGCTCCTGGGTCAGCTGGCTCCACTGTCTGGGAGTGTACATTTTTCACTAGTAACTTTTAACTTTCTATAAAAAACTTTTAAGTTTTCTATATTTTCATAAACTCTCTCTTGACTGAATTCTTTCCTTCAAGAGACAAAGAACCAAGGGAACAATCCTTTAAGGCTAATTTTAATAACATCAAAGAGGATGACCTTTTTTTTTTCATTAGTATGTTGGATTCGAGAACCTAGCTAACTTGTTTTAAGACATATGAAAAAAAATAAAACACATATTCTTTAAAGACTGTATAGCTGAACCCACAAGAAAGTTTGGGAAATACCAAGGAACTTAACAAAAATTGGTCTGAAAACCAGAGTGGTAAGCACATGAGCTAATGTTGCAGTGTTCCCAGTAGAAATTTACCTTGTAGAGAAGGAAGATAAGGCCTTGGATTCATGCAGGGTGAGGAAATAAAAGTGATTCTATGCCTTAATCTGTAATTCTCAAAAGGCTATACTACCATTCTAATATAAGCAGTAGAAAAATAAAACTCATCAGCATAGTAGATAGTCAAAGTTTTTCCACATTGGCCTTACTGCAGAGACATACTGCCTCCCAACATGGCCGATAGCCTAGTCCAGCACCCACCACCGGGGTCACTTCCTGGTTCTTCTCCTTCCTGAACCCCTGTTCCCTCCAACCCTAGCCCGTGAGAGAAACTGATATTATTATGGAAATGCTAGGTATAAATTTCCCCACCCTGCCTTTGTTGGGGCTCAGACTTTGGAAACAACTCCTCTGAGCCTGCGGGTGTAAAATAGACAGCCTGACCTTGCAAGTACTCCCAGTGTTGCTTGGTCTTTCTGACAGGTGAACCGGTGGAGACTTCTGCAACATTCGGAAGGTAGAGCCTTTCCACACCATTACCACCAAAAGTGGTTTTGAAAAACATTAGGTTTTTGAAATTTAAGGATATTACATCTCAATTTATAATACAAATTTATAATACCTTCATGATCCAGAATGTTTCAGTATAAGAAATTAGCCAAAACAATAACAAATATTGTACTAGGTTAAGGATACCACTGAGGTGCCTGGCAAAAACAAATGCAAAACTGTTCATGAGAAGAATTTCAATACAGAATGCAAAAGATTTCCACAGGTAGAATATTGCTAAAAGAATTTTTATAATGTAAAATTATAAAATACACTCAGAAAGTTACCATGAATTATAGCCAGACGTTACAAAGAACGTTATTTGAATTTAAGAATTTCATATAATAAAACTATTAGATAGAGATTATATGATATATTTGTTTGTTTGTTTGTTTGCTTTTTAATGTGGGTAGCTCCCTGGCTGGGAATCAACCCAGGCCGCAGCATTGACAGCGCCAAAGCCTAAGCCACTACACCACTAGAGAACTCCCAAATGATATTTGTTGAAGATGCTGAGGCAAAAAAAGGAAAAGGAAAAAATCAAAATCAGAGGAAAAGACAAAATTATCTTAAATTTTAATAGCACAAAATAGAAATTCTAAAAATTAGAATTATAATCAAGTAAAACTACTTAAACACTACACTGAGAGCCTGAAAGCAATAAAAAGATACAAAAATGAAAAATAATTACGTTATGAATAATAGAAAGTAGAATAAAAGATCTAGCATGTGTCTAATAGAAATTTCAGAATGTGAGAGTAGAGAGAACAGAGTAGAAGCAAGAGTTGAAAGTTTTCAAGATTTCAAAAAAGTTAATCTTTTTATCTAGAATTGACAGGTATCAAGTAAGAGAAAAGGAAATAGAAGAAAGGGAGGAAAGGAAGGAGAAAGGAAAAGAAAGAGGGAGGGAAGAAGAAAGGAACTCCATATATAGAGATATGGTAGTAAAACCATGAAGCTTCAAACTTAAACTGAAGTATTTGAAAAAAGCAAGAGAGAACACCTCCAAAACAGTAAGACTTGAGTTGATATTTCCACCACCAACACAAACTGAAACTCAAGGAATACTACCTTAAAGGAGCTGAGAGAAAATAATTATCAGCACCGAATACAACTCCAATTAAATCGTCATCCAGAATATCAGAAAAACATTTTTTTGGGAAAGACTGAAAGAGTTTACTCATAGACCCTTGCTGAATGTACTACTAAGTTACTAACTCATATCATTTATGACAAAAATAAACTCAGACAATAAATGAGAAAATGTAAGAAGCAATGGTGAGTAAATGAAGTTATCTTATTAGATAAATGTAAGCAATAAAACAATAATAAAATTATTCATTGTAGGATGTAGCACAAAAACCACAATAACATGTAATATTCACTAAATGAAAAGTACTGAATAGAATTGATTCATTCTAAGATCCTTGTACTACGAGTTAAGCAAAAAATGGAAATCCAATTACCTGTATTCTCTGCCAGAATAATTACATATTAAAATGTAAAGCTTGCAACAAAAATTATAAAAATAGAATACAAAATTTTTAGAGTAAAAATTGGGAAGTAATTGAATTAAAAAATTCTAATCATCCATAAAGAAGGCAGATAAAATAGAAGTCACAAATGCATAGTAAAAGTTGGAAGGATAGACTCCAAAGACTATATGAACAGATATGAATATGCCAGTGTATATTAAATATGCAGATGCACTAAATCATTAATAGAATAGACGATTGTCAGGTTGGATCTATAAATAAAATAAACACATGTTCTTTATAAGGGTTATAACTAAAGTATAGGAACACAGAAGTATTAAAATTAAAAGATGAGGCAATTATACCTTAAAGCAATGTGGCACACTATGGTTATCAGATAAAATTGTAAGGAAGGGAAAAGTCAATATTGGGGATAAAGTCATCATTATATAATAAAACAATACAGAAAGATAAACATGTAGTTTGTTATAGGATTAAACAACAACAATGGATAAGGAATGGGATAATTGTCCCAATATTTATGTCTTCTTTTGTACTGACAATGCAACTTTTGAATATATATATATATATATATATATATATATATATATATATATATTAAATACAAGGATCCTAAACTAAAATACTAAAAATAATAATTTCATAATAGACAAGGGCTATTTGATAATTCCTGATCATAAAAGAAAATTTCAATACATCTTTCTCAGAAATTGATAGAAGAAAAGGCAGAATAAGGGCAGAGGACATTTGCTATAAATTTAATATGTTGGCATTAACAGACAAAATGAATGCTGTATAACCTTTATAAACATATATGGAGCAGTTACAAAATTTGTCCATGCATTAAGTGGTCTATAGAAAACATCAACAACTTTTAAATAACTTATATCACAAAGACCTTTGTCTTTTCCCACAATGCAATGGAAATAGAAATCTATTTAAAATTACATATGCGTAAGTAAGGACTACAGCTAAAATAGTACTGAGATGTGTTATAAACATAACTACATTTGAAAAAATGCTAACAATTAATGAAATAAGGTCAGATCTAGAAATAGAGCTAAAGAACAAGCAGAAAGTAGAAGAAAGGAAATGACAAAGTGGAAAAATTAAGGACTAGAAAATGGAGAGCAAACTCAGAATTAAATTTAGAGTGCAGTAAGTGCAGCTCATTGCCTGAGCGTATCTACTTTCTCTGCTCGCGTTTCGGGATTTTCATTCTCAAATATTCCTAATGATCATATGTTGCATTAAGTTCACCCTTGCTGTAAGTTTCCTTCCATTCTGGTTGCATTATATGGCATATACATTCTTAATAAATAAGGTAAAATTAATTTGGTCATATTCTCAGCAAGAACTTATCTAGCTTTAGTTATTAAAGATATGGAGAGTTTTGCCTCCACCCACAGAAATGTATCAAGAGCAATTTCAGGCATTAAAAAAATTGTTTCAATACTTAAGACATTGTTACTTAAATAAATATCCTTATGAATATTAATAAATATCTCAAAGAACTTACACATATTCATTAATCTTCATTGTCTTATTTTCTAAACACAAAAATAGCTCACATGCATATAGTAGAGCAACCATCTTCAATATAAATATATATGACTCTGTAAACATTAATCTTTGCCCTTTAAATTATGAAATAGTCTTACTGAAATGACAGATAAAACCATATTTTAGATATCTATAATTATTTATAAAGAAGGCTAGGGAGTCACATACATTTCAGAACATGTTTTAGTTATGAAAAGAAAAACATTAGGCAACAAATTCACTTTTAGTTTTAAAATCAAGAAAAGTAGCATGACTCTATTGATGAAATCTTGATATCTTAAAGCAATATTCCTAGGCTCGAGGGAACTCCACTTGCCTACTGACAGATGCCTCCCTGGTTATTTAATGTAGTTGATGGGTAGGGAAATCTGTTCTGCTGGAAATCACCCCTTCTCCCTTTCAGACTTGCCCTTACCCTCTGTACCCTACTCTCTGCCTGGACTAGGAACTCTGTTTAGACATGTCTGGACAGACCTCCATGCCTGTGGACTTCCATTTGACATTCATTAATGGAGTACCTCAGGAGATGTCAAGGATAAAGGAGTTTAAAGTCAGGTTACACGAGGGCTGTCTGGAAAAAATTCAGTCATAAATGTTTCTATTTTTCATATGACACGGCTGGATACTTTCTGGACAGCCCTCTTGTGTCCTCCTGGCTATCTCCTTGCATAGCTTAATCATTGGACTGCATTTCTTCAGGTTAGTCCTATGGGTAGCTTCTCCAAAGGTGTCCATCTCCACAAGATTCTCTGCTTCTAGGTTCTAAAAATTATTTTCTTCCCTTACCTCTTCAGGTCTAGGAATGGTAATTGTTTTCTAGTCCTTGCTGTGGGTATGGCACCATTCTTTATGGATCTCTAACACTCTGCATTTTCACATATATTTTATCTATCAAAGTGTTCTCAAATTATCATAATATAAGTATGTCATCCTTTTTTCTTTTTTTGAATTCTGACTAATATAAAAGATTTTTTCAGCTTTGCCATCTATTGTTGCCAGGGTCTCATGCCCTAATCCACTGCCTAGGTCATATTGGCTGCATCTGGCTTACCTGATCCACTGTGACATCATACATCACTAGTATAATTTTATTATTTGAAGTTTTGATCCTGGTAGCTGTTTTTAAATCTCAATCAGCCTTGGATACCATCAAATAGCATCTATAATGCAGCAGATAACTGGGTAAGGCATTACAATTTATCATTCACAGTCTCAGACAGAAAGCCCTGAGCTAAAAGAATCATTTCTCCTGTGATGGTCTGCCTCAGTTCAAAGCTTTGCTGTTCATAACTCTCCTATCATTTAGAGCATCTGACCTCAATGTGATATAGATAGGAGGGACACAATGTGATATCTTCAAAATACAAATTAGATTTATACAGATTGGCAAAGTATAATCTAATTTGCATTTAAAAATCACAATGTGATAATTTTTTAAGTATATTGTCTTGATGCTTTCAATACTTTTTATCTAGCTATTTATGAATTCCTCTTTACATCTCTCAAATTTAAAAAATTTTCAAGTCATAATTGTCCCTGGTCAACATTTTGTCTATAATCTAGCTATATCTTTTATAATCTAGCTATATCTTATTTTCCCAAAGGTACAGAATCACATTTGAGGGGCCATATGTAGAAATTATATGAATTTTTCTCCTTTTATGGCCCGTGTAAGGGGAAAAAATTATCCCTATGCAATCTTCTTGAGGGGTAGATAAGAGTAAGATTAAAAAAAATATGAAGTGATATCACCACCCCTCATATGAGAGGTGGTGGTATCATTTCTTATTGTTTTTCAGTCCCTGGGACTGAAAAATTCCATAACTCCCTCCTTCAACATATCAACCACTTCTTGATAAGTGATGAAGCTGGTGACTGAAACCTAGCATCACTGGTGTACATGACAAAAATCTAGGGTGCTTCTTAAGCCTGGAATTTGTATCATCTTGCTGTACATTTAGAGCCAGGGCAATCCCTCCCAGCAGTGTCTTTTGCAGCCACACTGCGAAGAGGAGGATCATCGAGGTACAAGCCCTGACTTTTTACTACTATAAGACACCAAGTTTCTGGACAAATGAGTGTTTATAGGTCTAGAACAAGAATGTAAACATTGGGCCTAACATCTAATTGGGTCTGAAACTAAGAAAGTGCTCAAAGAATAATGGGTACATAAAACACACACATAGAAGCAGATTAAACTGTCACCTACAAATTGAATCTGGTACAATTTGAGCATCAAAATACATACTAAGGTGCCAAAAACATGTATACACATTTTAAGTGATGTTATCTGTGTATTACTTTTCAAAATTGAATTAAATTATGGTGGCAGTATGTAGTATAACGTTCACTCAAAAGATGGCATTAATCAAATGAATGCTAGCATCACCATGTGACAAACAGGACAGTCAAGGACTATGGCAGAAGCACAGTTGTCATTTGAGGAGTGCAAGAGCATTTTGAAGTGATATCTGAAATTCCAGAACATTGTTTGAGTTTCCCCCACGTTCTCCTGACTTACCACCACTTGATTTCTACCTCTGAGGGACCTTAGGGGACGTGTTGTACTATAGAAAACTAGCTTCACTAGCAGAAGAAACTGAAATGCATGCACAGTGATACAAGTGGACACTTTGGTCAACGTTGCTCAAACAGTAATGCACCATAATCAAAAGTGTCTGAACACTGATGGTAACCACTTAGAGTACCTTTGTAATTGCAGAAGTCAAATGTGACTCATGTTCATCTTTTGTTATTAGTATATATTGATTATTACAATTTTAATACAGTTTTTTCCTTTCTTAAAATGTGTATACATTTTTTGGCACCCTCTGTAGTGATAGTAATGTATTATAACCTACTAAATAAAATGAGGATCTACTAGTTAGTAATGATACATGTAAATGAAGAAGAACTGCAAGCTCTAAAAGTAGATTGTCACACATTGAAGGAAGAGTTATGAAATTAAGAAAATTATTATTTGACAACCATTATATTAATGTGTGATTAGGTAAGAATCACCAATGAACAAACAAAACTGTAGGTCATACTTAGATGAAGTATAGGATATCTAAATATTTTTAAAGTATCTCCCCACAGAATATTTACTAAAAATGGAAAACTAACAATTTTACAATGAAAAATCAGGCAGACACCAGCGTAAGCAAGTGGTCAAAGTTAACATCATCAATAATGGAACAAATCCACAACATATTTATACACATATATTAATATATGTTTTATAACACCTAAAAATATTTTATTTTTCTGTTCTAAGGGTGTTATTTAGGCAAATGTGACTAATATATGTAGAATAGCTAATAGTTTTATCAAATATAATTTATTGATTTTGATAATTATACTGTATTTAAATAAAAATGTGTATTTTCTTAGTAAATACACAGTAAACTATGCATAAATATAAAGAGGGATTAGTGATAAAGCAAAGGTATTAAAATATTTACAGTGGGAGAAAATACATCAATGTTATTTGGGAATTATTTGTATTATTTGAACTTTTGTATGAGTATGTAATTATTTAAAAACAAAATAATACAAAAGCAGAAAACACATTTTATTATTTTTCTAGGACTTCTATTAACAAAATACAATAGACCGGATTGATTAAACAACAAAAATTTATCTTCTCATTTTTATAGATGCCGGAAGTCTGAGTTTAAGGAAATGGCAGGGATGGTTGTTTCTGTGGCCTCTCTCCTTGACTTGTAGATACCATCTTTCTCTGTGTCTTCCCATAATCTTCCCTATATGTCTGTGTCCTAATTTTCTCCTCTTATAAGGACACCTGTCATACTGAAATAGGGCCAAACCTAATGACCTTGTTTTAAGTTAATTACCACTTTTATGACCCTATCTTCAAATACAGTCACCTTTTGAGGTACTAGGGGTTAAAACTTCAACATATAAATTTTGTGAGAAAAAATTTGGCCTATAGCATTCATAATAAGCCTTCAAAATTAATTAACAATATTTCATGCCATTTGATATTAAAATTTCCTCTTTGGAATCAATTTCTTACATATTTAAAAAACTGACACTAAGAAGGGCATTCACGTTTCATCTTCAATAAAATTAAATTATTAATTTATATATTGGGTTGATTTGTATTATTGTTTTGAAGAAAATTATTGTAACATTTACTAGTCTGTTTATATGTATGTATGTGTGTGTGGTGTTTGTGTGTGTACATGTGGCTTCCTTTATTTTGCTTTAAAAAATAACTCATTCTATCTTTTGTTAGTGAACATTGAAAGCATTTAAAACTGAAATTCAAGACTTTTAAAGGCATGTAGGATTGTAGGAGGTGGAAAAGAGAGAATACAAAGAAAATTATTTTTTCATAATTAAGTTAAATTTTGAGACTATTACAAGAATCTTTTGGAAATAATGATTAAATCTGAAGTCTGGAAACAGAATGCATAGTTTTCCTACCTGAACACTAGTAATTAGTGTTCTTTAGATTTTGCCTTCTTAATACTCTCCAAGGTGTATTTTACCAGTACCTATGCCATTTTCCTAGCATAAGCTTGTATGTCCTCTCACCTGAATTTTGGCACGGCCATTCTAAAAGATTCAGTATTCATATCACTAGGATTGCTCTTTTCCAAATCTAGAAGTCACCATTGCCTTAATAATTAAATTGCTCCTTGAAAAGTCTAGAATGATTTGGTTCACAAAATCCTTGCATAATTCTGTGCCTGCTTACCTTTCATGCTGTCTTTCAGCAATTGCCTCCACATAGTATGTTTAACCAACCCTAATACCTCCTCCCAGTCAGAAGCATGTGCATGGGTGCACACATAGCACACACCTAGTTGTATACTTTCTGATCTTAGCTTATAAATTGGGAAATTTTACTGGACCTCTGAAATCTGGTCAGTGATTCTCATTTGTGACCACATAGCATCTTTTTTTTTTTTAATAAAAATTTGAGCTATTATACACACACATCATAAAACCATTTTAAAATCACTGTAAAATTCAGTGATTTTTAGTATATTTCTTTTAGTATACCACACAAGGTTGTACTGCCATTACAATTATCTAATTCTAGTACATTTTTATCACCCCCCACCATCCTGTCAGCAGGTATGAGGGTTCCAATTCCTCCACATCCTCACCATTATGCATGATTGTTCCTGTTTTTGTTTATAAACTAGTGGGTATGAAGTAGTATCTTATTTTAGTTTTGATTTGCATTCCCTAATAACTAATGATATTGGTAATATTTTCATTTATTTGCTAATTGTATATCTTCTTTGAAAAAAAGTATATTCAAATTCTTTATCCATTTTTAAAATTGGGTTATTTGTCTTGATATTGGTGAATGGTAAGAGTTCTTAGCCTATTGTGGATACTAGACCCTTATTAGTTATATAATTTGAAAACGCTTTCTCCAATTCTGTAATTGTCTGTTTTCTTTCTTGATAGTGTCCTTTCAAGCACAAATATTTAAAATTTTGGTGAAGTCCTATATCTATTTTTTTCTGTTTTTGCTTTTGATGTTATATCTAAGAAATCATTGCCTTATCTAAGGTAATATAAATTTATAAAATTAATTTACAAAATACATGTTTTATTCTGAGTTTTATAGCTTATCTCTTATACTTGGTTCTTTGATCCATTTTGAATTAATTTTTGTATATAGTGTGAGAATAGGGTTCTTCATTCTCTTGCAGATATTAAGAAGTCCTAGCATTATGTGTTAAAGCCTTTTTTTGACCCCATTGGTTTCTTTTGGCACTCTTGTCAAAAAATGATCTCATAAATTCTCTTTCATATCCTTTATCTCACTGTGTGGTCTGCTTGGGCTACTACAACAAAATAGCATAGATTAGATGGCTTAAACAACAGAAATGTATTTTCTCATAGTTCTGGAGGCTGGAAGTCCTAGATTAATGTCCAACAAGGTAGGTTTCTTGTGAAGAATTTTCTTCACCTGCAAATGGCTGCCTTCTCACCATGTGTTCACGTGATGGAAAGAAAAAAGCTCGCTTTCCTGATTTTTCTTAAAAGGACATAAAAAGGGGCTCCCTGGTGGTGTAGTTGCTAGGCTTTGGTGCTCTCAACACTGTGGCCTGGGTTTGATTCCTAGTCAGGGAACCTCCCCCCTCCAAAAAAAAAAAAATGGACGTTCATCCTACTGGATCAGGTCCCTACCCTCATGACATCATTTAATCTTCGTTACCTCCATAAAGGCCTTGTCCCTAAAAACGGTCACATTGGGGGTTGAGGTTTCAATATATACATTTTGGGAGAACACTCAATTGATAACAGTCAGCCATAATTTTTTTTTTTTTTGGTTTGTATTGCTCTGATAAATTGCAAACTCTTTGTTTTATTCCCTGCAGTATATAGCATTGAGTAAATGTCTATTGAATTAATCAATTAACAAATCTAATCTAAAATTATAGTGGAGAAAACTAATGTACTCAACATATTTATGGTATGTTTCCATGATTCTCTTTTTTACACTATGGTAAGTACTAAACAAAATTAAAGAGCACCGTAACAGTTGAGAATACTGTGCAGCTAGTAGTCGCAGAAGAATATTAATAAAGAAAATGTCAAAATGTTTTCTTGACCATCCATTTAGCTTCATTTTAAAACATTATTTTAGTTTTTAGAGAACCTATATGAACATCTTTTAACTTCGACTTAACTTTCTCTGAGTCTTTGGGTACTTCTAAAAGGGAGACCTAAAAAGTTTCTTGAGATCTATTCATTAGTCAATTTCCTATGAAAATGATTATTTTCTACTTATGTTTTTGTGTTAATACTGCATTTTTAATGTCATATATTGCATGCATTGGCATTGACCATAAATATATTTCATAATGAAAAAGTCTACTTTTATATCAAATTATTATTCATTTATATGTTGTTTTTGATCATTTGGAGGTAGAGTGACAGATTATAACTAGATAATCAGAAATGGATATGGTATTTGAGCTGAAATTATTATGTCACTTTCAAGAACAGTTGCTATTATTTGCATTTTTAATAAAATGCATTAGCTTAGGTATACATTCAAACATTGCACTTATTCAATCATCCAACATACTTTTGCTGAATGCCTATTTAGGCCAGGCACTGAGGACATATAGATTATTAATTCAAATTCCGACCCTCAAGGAGCCCACACTCTAAAGTAGGACAAAAGAAAATAAATAGATATAAATGCATGTGTTGAGTTGTGTGGTCTGACTTGCATACTAATATAAAGGGATTACTATGTAAGGAAATAACATGTAATTATTTTTCATGGAGATAAGAGAGGCTTTTAAAGTGAATAGGAATGTATTTTGCTAACTGGGAATACGTGGTTTTCTTAGTCAGAAGCAACTGCCTACAGATATAAACAGAAAATCAGGTCCAAAGAATTGCCAGTAATTTAGCCTGGAGGGAGCACTGGATATATAAGGAGAAATTAAACTAGCAAGATATGCAAAGCATAGGTCATGAAATAGATAGTATTCAATCTTTTTCCTGTAGAATACTCAAAGCCCTGGAGGATTTTTAAAGGGAAAATTGATTTTAGAGCAATACTAGCCAATATAAAGCCATCAGATAAGATAGAAGATAGAAGCCCAGCTAGGAATTACCTAATAATCCACAGAAGAGCCAGAATTAAGACAATGTCTCCAAATGGCATAGAATTACCAACACTCAGTGACTAACTGAATGTGAGATCTGAAGAAGCAAAAAGGTGCCTAGAATAGTTCTTAGTTTTTATGGCTTGGAACTAGGATTGGAGCCACATTATTACTTTTCTAGGTTCCAGGCACTTTTGCCTTCATAAGCCACTTCCTCTAGTGGAAAAAGAGTGGGATGGATATAAAACCAGAAGTAACAAATGAACAAGACAAACAAATGAACAAAAACTCACTTGAAACCTACATAATTTTATTAACTAGTCACCCCAATAAATTTAATAAAAAATAAACAATTTATTTGACCTAAGAATTCATTGTTTTCTTCAGATTTTGAAAGTATTGTGGCCCCCCGACAGTACATCCACTGTCCTTTTAGATGTCAGCCCTGACTAGAATAGAAGGTGACACAGATCATCAAGAATACAAAAGAAAAATAGGTTTGAGGGAGAAAGTTGTAAGCTAAGTTTGGGCCATCACTTTTTGAAGTGTCTCTGAGATAGTGAATTGAACGAATTCAGTACAAGTGAAGACTATGGGGTATGTCTAAACTGAAAGTAAATACTATATTCTGGGTAATGGAAGCTGTAAGTTCAAATGACTTAACCTATGAATGTTTAGTGTGAAAGACACTGTGTCTCAAGAAAACTTGAGGAAACACAAACATTGGTGGAACTGATAATTCAGGACAAGACAGAGCACAACCAGAAATATAGGATTATGATGGTCATGTTAAGAATTTCGAAGAAGTATAAAAATCTGGAGAAAATGGTTACATGAAATATAAATGAGATACTACAGTATTAAAATTTATATCTGTCAAGTAATTCAAAGACAGAAGATGGACACAGGTTAGGCACATTATTGGTTATCTTTAACAGAATGATTTTAGGGAAAAGTGTGCAGACAAACAGCACTTCAATCTTGTTAGGCTGAATTTCTACCAACAAAGCCCAAGTAGTAGTCCAAACCAGCAACTTTGCTCATGTGCAGAACCAAGTTGGTGGCACACACAGCCTGACCAGGGAAGTTAATGAGGTATAAGATTTGATCTGGGTCCTCAGAGGGGAGTTTTATCTGCCCTGGAGCCTGGTGTGCCCATACCCAGGCAGACAAGCTGTTATAGCCCCAACTGCTAAGGAGTGTGGCTCCCAGTCCCTTCTGAAAGAAAGAGCTGGCTAGAAAATCCAAATGCTGCATAATCCAGCAATGCTCTGTCTGAGAAGTGGGTGGGCAGAGTTGATTGCCTTCAGGGCAAAACCAGTATAGGTGTGGAGGGTTCCTCTGCTACGCCCAGGCAGGGTAATTAATTCATAGCCTCGTCTTCTACTGAGCAAAATTCCTGCCTGTTCTAACCAAGTGCCAATTTGAGAAAATTTGGAGATTCCCTGAAGCCCTCCCAGTTTCTACTTTCCTCCCCCAATCCCCACCCCAGGCAGAAGAGTTGAATCACAGCCTCACCCACTGAAGAATATGGGTCTTGGCCCCGTTTGACAGGAAAGACTGGCAAGAACACCTGCATACTGCTGCATAATCCTGCAACGCTGGAGTCAAGAGGTAGGCAGGCAAAACTGATCACCCCAGGACCAAGCCAGTGGCCTTGGGGCATGGATCAACTTGAGTTATACTATAAGCAAAGAGCTTTATTTGCCTTGGAGCTGCTTTTCCTTCTAATTGCCCCACTCATTGCTGAAGAGCCAGCCAAACCAGAAACCTTACCAGAGCACACAGGGAGCAGTGTAGCCCATCCTACTGTCCTGCTTACTGTAGCATTCAACAGATAACACAGTCTGTTTTGTTCCCTATCTGCAAAGCAAAACCAGTGGCCTCACCTGACCAGGATATTTAGTGCATACTCCTGACTGATTTTGGTCCTCAACTAACAAGCCAAATAGGCCCTGGGTCCCATTCTGCTGCTCTGCCAGGTCAAAGAAGCCAATTCATAGTCCCACCAACTGCTGAATATACTAACCAGTTCTGACCTTTTCGAAAGCCTGACCAGAGAATCCAGGTAATTGTGGAGCTCAACATTTGGCAGACAACTGTCCAGCTGTTTTTAGCCAATGGTACAACCCTATACCCGCAACCTCCTTGCTCAAGCAGCTGCCTTGCCATAAAATAGACTGTAATATCAGGTAATATCCCAAGAACATTACCATTAGACATGTCCAGAAACCAAACTGAGTTGATTGGTGAAAACTTTTTCTGCCAAAGCAGACCTGTAAAGTCTGAAAGAAGAGACCACTTACTAAATGCAGATACCAATATAATGAAAAAGGATCGCAAAAAACCCAGAAAGTATAACACCACAGGAAACTAATAAAGCTCCAACAACTGACCATATAGAAGTAGAGATCTACGACTATCAGACAAAAATTTGGAATAATTCCTCTTAAAGAAGTTTAGGGAACTATAAGAACACATAGATAATTAAATGAAATTAGGAAAACAATACATAAACAAAATGAGAAGATTAATTTTAAAAAACTAAAAACACTAATAGAAATCTCTGAATTATAGAATCTAACATAATAGGTTGCTTTACATGCATACTCAACCATGCAGAAGAATCAGTGACCTGAAAGACAGGGAATTTGAAATTATCCAGTCAGGAGTGAAAAAAGTAAATGAAAAAAGGAATGAATAAAGCCTATGGGACTTATGGAAAATGAGAACAAACAATATTCACATTATGGAAATTCTAGGAGAAGAGAAAAAGAAAGGAGTAGAAAGGTACATTTAAAGCAATACTGGTTAAAAACTTGTCAAATCTGGGGAGAGAAATAGCCATCTAGTTATAAGAAGCTCAAAAGTATTCTAAATAGGTTGAACCCAAAGAGGGGTGGGTATTCCAAGACACATTGTAATTTAATTGTCAGAAGTCAAAGACAAAGAAAGAATTTTGAAAGCAGCAAGAGGAAAGACAGAAGTTACAAACCATAATGCCCCTATAAAACTGGTGGCAGATTTCTAAACAAAAAATTTTCAGTCCAGGAGAGAATGGGATGACATATTCAAAATACTGAAAGAAAAAAAAAAATCTGTCAAACAAAGAATACTATACCCAGTGAAGCTGTCCTTTCTGAAACAACGAAAAGCCAAGGGAATTCATCACTGCCTTACAAGAAATGCTAAAGTAAATTATTTGAGTGGAAATAAAAGGATGCTAACCAACATCATAAAAACACATGAAGGTGGCATAAAACTCTCTGGTAATTGTAAATATAAAGTCAAAGTTAGATTCTGTAATATGGTAATAGTGGTGTGTAATTCATTTACAACTCTAGTTTAAAAGTTATAAAATAAACATAGTAAAAATAGTAAAGAAGAATTAATGCCTATCCTTCTCAAACTATTCCAAAAAATAGAAGAAGAGGGAACACTCCCAATCTCATTTTATACGCTGGCATGGGCCCGATTCCCAAACCAGAAAAGGACACTACCAGAAAAGAAAACTATAGGAAAATATCCTTGATGAATATAGATGCAAAAATTCTCAATTTAAATATAAGTAAGCCTAATTCACCAGAATATTTAAAAAATCATTCTCCATAGTCAAGTGGGATTTATACCTGGGATGTAAGGATGGTTCAACATAAACAAGTCAATGTGATGCATTACCTAAATAGAATTTTTAAAAGTGTATGATTATCTTAGTAGATGCAGAAAAAATATTTGCTCACACTCTCATTGGTCATGAAATGCAGTAGAACATAGTAGAAAAAGTTTTGGGTATAGGACAACATAAGACTATGTTTGAATCTTAAATTTATACAACTATGGTAAAAAATATTACATGCTTGGCTCTCAGTAAAAAGGAAAGGCATAGTAAATTTGATAGATTTGTAATTGTTACCTAATTTCATAAAAATTTCAAATAAATTATAAAAAGTACCTGGCAAATGACAGGCACTTGTTTTTTAGAATCCTAGGGCTAAAGTGCATACATAGTACATGCTTGGATACAGATGATCAATAAACTTTTGCAATTCTGAAGATCACAGTTAAAAGAATTACATAATTTATTCATTTGTTCATTTTGAATGCCAACTACATTCAATGCCAAGTATTTCAATATCAAGGTTTAAATATTTATTTTGTCTAAGATGCTCTTTCCCAGTTAGTCACTTGACTGATTTTTTTCTTCCCTGAGCATGATTAAAAATAGTAACTGAATCAGACTCTCCTTTATTCTGATTGTCACTACTTGGCACTTTATAATGTTCATTTGCTTAGTTTTTTAGTATCTATTTTCACCATAAGAATATAAGCTTCACATGGGCAAGGGCTCATTTATTTGTTTATGGCCATGTAGCCAGTGCCTTGAATTATGTGTGACATATTACATGTGATCATAAATATGCTTGAATGATTTAATAAATCATGCTATATCACAAAATGCGGTACCCATTTATGCTTGTCATCAAATATCATTTTTTAATATTCTTTAACATTGGTATGTTATTTCCTGTTTAGAAAAATTTAATATTTTTGTTTTAATTTAAAATATTTTGGAATTTCAGGTAATGCTACAATGATTATCTCTGTATTTTAATGTTATTGCCTAATTGCGACTATGTCCTTAGGGTAAAATCCTAGAGTGGAATAGCTTCATCAAATGATTAACATTTTATGACTTCTTAAATATTTTGACACAGCAGTAGATTTATTGGTGACTACTAGTCCAGTACCCTGCTGTTAATAAGAACTTAAGAAATATTTGTTTAATTGAATGTGTAGGTTCTTAACTAAAAAAATAAGTTGAGATGTAGAAAGTGGTCAGAGAAATGAGGTAGTCAAGGGTACTCTGGAGTATGTATTTGTATATAAAAGTTAAAAACCATGAACGATCAGATATCAACTACATAATATGAGGGGGATGTAATAGATGGTACTATTGTGGATGAATATGGTAATAAAGCAAGTGGGTGTGGTGATAGCCCTTTGTAAAAAAATCAAAGGCAGACGACATTGAAAGACACAATAGATGTACATAGAATGCTAAGTTAAGACATTTAATAGAAGACTGAAAAGAGTGACTGTAACTTCTAAAATGGTTTGCCTAATTATTATGCATGTGACATTTTAACAGTGATCCACATGCTTTCGTAGAGATAGAGGTTGATCCATGAATGAAGTTAATTGCCGCTATTAAATGATTTCATTCACCTTAAACCAGAAAGTTCATAAAGTGTTTAGCTACTTAGTTCATTGCTGCATTGGAAGCACAGTTAGGAGGAAGAAACTGTATAAGCACTGGGACAGACCAGCATAATTTAATGGACTAACATTTCATATACTCAGAGGCTGTGATTTCTAATCCTGCTCTTACAGTTAACACAACATGTGGCCTTTCTGCATTAATATCTCTGATTATAAAGTAGCTGTTTCTCACAACTGTCAAGGGGATCCTAAAAAATCAATTGAATAAGGAAAGATAAGTACTTTGAGCTTCTTAGAAAACTAAATCTTGTAAATACCTTCTTCAAGCACCTTCATTTTATTTTATAGAGTGAACTGGAATATGTATAAGAGATGGATTAATCTTATCTCCTTTCATTTTTTTTCTTGATAAATTATACAATAAAGTAATTGTCACAGAACTGTAGCATATAAAATTTTTGTTCATAAATGATAAACATATGACATACCTAGCAATGAAATCCTTTCTATGATACATTTAAGAACTGAAGCATAACTCCTTATAATTAAAAGTCATACATATAACATACCTGAAGCATGCTTTTATGTTCCACTCCACCTTTAGAATGCTCTGTGCATGTTCTTTTGCTTTTTCAGAAGAGATCATAGACTTTCACTAATTCACCACCATTGTTTTTTGATCCAGATTCAACTTTTTTTCCTGGCACAGATTTTTTAAAAATGTCTAAATTTAAATATGCTGTTCTTGATCATAAAAACAGTTCTCTGTGTAGTGCTAACATGTTTATTGTATCTGTTAAGGTTATTTTGGGTACATGTAATAGAAAACAGTGGACCTTGGCCTACTGAAATACAAAGGAGATTTGTTATAAAGTTGTATGGTGCTGAAAAGGCAATGAAAGAATAGAGTAAGAAAGCCTCTGCAAAGGCAGGTGCCAGAACAGCTCCAGAAACAAGGAATTTCTAAATGTTACAACCAAAGTATCATCTTCAAGTTGCCGCATCTCTCCTGAGATTCCAGTCTGTACCTCTGCATTTATGATCAGAATTCTGGGGAAAGGGGCATCTTATTGGCCCACATTAAATCTAGTTCATAAGTACTTGGCTCAGTTATGTGCAGAGGGTAGGTTCAGGTATTCTGTGATTGAGTTCAGAAAAGAAAAATGTTTTGGTACCCAGAACTGACCATACTTGGTGACTATTGGAGTTTTCATGATGAAAGACATTTTTGGCCCTTATTACATATACACACTTCCCCAGGATAAGCTAAAGGGTATGTGAATAAAAACACCTTTAATAAAAGTAAGTGCTGTTGGAAACATGAAAAAGGACAACTCCTGAGAACTGGGACAAATAAATTTGTTAGCAGTTAAACGCATCTGTCAGAAGTCACTTTAAAAAAAATTTGCATGATTACCACTCAAAAAAGAATATGAAAAGTAGAATATTATAAAAAACAAAAGGCAAAATGTAAAGAGAGAAAGGAAATAATGATAGAGAAATTCTAGTATGTCATTTACTGTAATTGAAAAATCTATTCAATAAACATACCAAGGGTCTTAGATGTGGTTATTAAAATACTGAGAACAGATAATCTATAATACAAAAGAAATAATTTAGCACATCAGCTAATATCATTTAATATATATCATGGAAACTTTTGAAGGACTGAATTATTGAAATTATTTTCTTAATGAAAATACATAGAACAGAGGGTGGAGGAGTATCCTGGATGCCAATGAGGTGTACAACTGAATGGGAATGCATGGATCAGAGGGTGGATCACAGCAGAGAATGTTCAGGTGAGGATAAAAGGAAAGAAAATAGTAATTGATATTGCTGTGTAAGTAGATGACAACTTACTGAGCCCAGCCTAATATAGACCATGAAACTGTCACAGAAGCAAGATATAGTAGTAATATGAGATTTCAAATGTCTGGACATCTGCTGGAAGTCTTGCTTTGCTAAAAGCAACAAATCTGATCAAGTCCATAGTGGTAGATGATATATTTTATTTAATAATGGCATCCCCATATGTCTCAGTGTTCTCTCATATAGACCCATCCTCCAATCCCACCCAGACTTCTGTACTTCAGGAATCCCAATTTCATGTACATATAACCCCTTACCATACTCTAGAATGGGTTCTCTTTCTATTGGCTTTCACTAATACCTGGTTCTTTCCTAAGAAGATGGTTTTCCCTTTAGTTTCTTATGGAGAGTATTTTTAGTTCCCCAAGGCTCATGTAATGCAGGGTGTAGAGGCTGCTTTGACAGACTCTTGCTTCATTGATGCTGTTTCGAAATCATTGATCCAAAGCTCATGCAAATAGCCATACTCTGCTCTGATGCTTATAGATTGGGTTTATTACTTGGATCCTTATCTTATCTCTGTCATCTATCCATCACATGTCAACAGTCCACACCCCACACCCATAATTAGTTTCCTTAACCCTTTTGGTGTGTCTGCCAACTGTAGGGGCTGGGTGTGGGAGGCCACAAAAGTCGACATCAAGCAATCTAGTGCTACAGTCAAACTTAAATGTCCATAGAAGTCGACAATACTAATTAACTTCAATGTATTTGCTTGGGGCAGAACATAGCATTACTTTTAGGTTTTGACTGTTGTGGTGAGTTGGAATACCAGGTGCAAGCAATTCTGCTGTTTATTTTAGATTACCAACTAATCCTCTCCTAATTGGCTGATTGCAAAGCATTTTCCAGAGGGATATTCTAACAAGTCTTAAAAACCTGATTGTGAGGTGTGTAGTAACAGAGCAAAACATGAGAGACATCAGTGTATTGCATACTGTGAACAGTGTAATGTATGAATGCATGCAATTGCTTGCTTTGAGTGCTAGCATACATTGCAACAGTGTAAGTTGTAAACCAAAAAGTGTTTGGAACAACTTTTGCCAGTATTGACAGTATTAAGTGTGCTATTTTAAAAAAATCAATATTTTCTGAAAATTTTACTTGTTTTCGGTTCATTTATAGGATAGTTAGGAAGAAGCTAACATAAACTGTAACCATCCCTTGTGAAATTTGTATTTTGGCCCAAATTTTGCACAAAATATTTAGCACTAGGACAAGATGAAATGTTTGTTTGTTTTTGTTTCCCCCAGCACCAAAAGGGTTAAAGTGTCTGACCCTGGTTAACAGTTTTACCCTACGTGTTAAGCCTTGCCATCATTCTGGGGTCAACATGGGCAAACAGAGCATTCTGATGTCCCATTTCTTTGGCTTCCATTCTAAGACTATTTTTCCTATTCCACACTGGTTACTTCTACATCTCTCATAGTCTGGAGTAGGTTTTTTTTGTGGCAATATTTTTACTTGTAGAGTTTTATACTCCACTCCCTGCCTATTTCAAGTTGCTCACTCCTCTATTCCTTTTACATCTGTTTTCTAACTACATTTAGATAGCCTATCTTTGATTATTTTTTCTACCTTTCCAAGACAATTCTCTCTTTCTTTCTTATTCCATCAAGCCAGATCGTGTTATTCACCATTTTATCCATTCTCTTGTCAGCAGTTTCATCTCCCGATCCTTCTTTCTTCAGCCACTCTCATTTAGCCAATTACCTGTCTACATTCTCCACTCATATCTAGGCTGTTGAGCAGCATGAGGAAAAATCCAGTTTTCAAATTGTTGTGATTAAATATTCAAGTTTTCTCCTTTCAACTCAGCCTTAAAGGCTACATGAAATTTTTTGTATGTGATCCTAATCAGTTCTCATTTCTGTGCACTACAGCTGCTATGTTCAACCTTCATTTATGATAAGGCTCAAATTGATCATCTGTCTCTCATTCAAATTGAAAATATAGGCCCTCAATTGAAAAGTTTTTAACATTTCTTGTTCTTATGACAGGATATTTTTGGCTGGAAATAGCACAACTCCTTAGAAAAGTGGCTTTAAAGAGTAAGACCTTTATTACCTCACTTAAAAAAAGCTTTGAAGTAGGTGATTCCAGGGTTAGTTCATCTGCATAGTAATGTCATTAGAGATTCAGCCACTTTCTATCTGTGGTGGACACACTGAAACATAAATCTTCATGATCCTTGATTTTTAGTATAATTCCCTTCTCTGGGTTGTGGGTAGGACTAGAGCCATTGATCTAACAGTAGAGAATCACAAAGGTGACAAGATATTACTTCTTTGATTATGGCATGCAATCTTACTAGTGGACTCATTTTAGAAATTCTTGCCAACTTTGAAGAAGTAAACAGACATGTTTGGAAGCCTCATGGCATAAATAAAGCTAAGGGTGGCCTCTAGGAGCTAAGGGGCAACTCTAGCCAAAGGCAGAAAGAAACTGGTGTCCTCAATCCTAAATCCACAAGGAAATTAATTCTGCCTACAATGTGAATGAGGTTGGCAGCAAATTCTTTTCAAGCAGTGCTTCCAGATGACACAACCTGACACTTTTATCACAGCCTTGGGAGACCTCAGAAAGCTCTGCCCTGACTCCTGATCCTCAGGAACTATGAGATAATAAATGTGCTATTTGCAGCCACTAAATTTATGGTAACTTATTACCTAAGAACCAATCTTGATTCTATTTGTCTTTGATGTGCCACAACCAATTCATCCACAATTCCTATTTGGTTTACCTTTAAAATGTAACCACTGATTTTTACCTGTACCATAACCACCTTCAACCAAGTCAGAATAATTAAAGGCTTCTAATTCTTCTCCTTATTTCCACGTAGGACTAACCTCTGCCCAAAAGACAGAATGATCTTTGAAAATGCATAATTAGATCACATGATACAGCCATATGCACTCAGTGCAAAATCCTAAAAGAACATTCTATCCCTCTTAGAACACAATTATTTTTTACCATGTTCTGTAAGAGGCTTCAAGATGTGAGCACTGATGAACTCCTTAACCTCATCTTCTTACATTTTCTGGAAACTCATCCTACTTTAGACAAAGTGGTTTTCTTACAAATGTTGATCCCCCCATTAGAGACTTTACTTGATATATCGCCATTTCATAGCACATCCTTTCTTTATCAGTTGCACAAAATTATTAGATGCCCTGTGCCATGCATTAACTAGATGATAGAAATCCAGGAGCAAATAAAACATTTTAATCAAAAGGACATCAAATAAAAAAAAGACATCAAATGTTACCTAAATGAACTATTCAAATAATCACAGTAGATACAGCTGGAAACATTAATAAATTTAGAAAATGAATGTATTTCATGAAATACTGAAGGAGGCTCTTCAACATTAAACAAAACATCAGACTAAATTAAATAGAGTTGGGACAATGAAAAAGAAATTAAAAAAAAATGAAAGAAGTACTAGCCATAGGAAATCCTCCTCATATGTCAATCATCACTGTAAATGTAAATGGACTGAACTCACCAATAAAAAGACACAGTGTAGGAGACTGGATTAAAAAACCAAACCTATCCATATGCTGTCTCCAAGAGACACATCTCAATCATAAGTACAAACACAGACTCAGTGAAAGGATGGAAAACAATACTCCAAGCAAATGGTATCCAGAGAAAATGGGAGTTGTCATACTGATATCTGATGAAACAAACTTCAGGTTAAAAAAGATAACAAGAGAAATAGATGGACATTTCAAAGTGATAAAAGGGACAATACAACAAGAAGACTTGACACTAATTAATGTATATGCTCCCAATCAGGAAGTACCAAAATACACAAAGGAACTACTAACAGATTTGAAAGGAGAAACTGACAAAAGCACAATAATTGTAGGGGGTCTAAACACCCCCTTAACTGCCATGGATAGATCATCAAAACAGAAAATAAATAAGGAAATATCAGCTTAAAATGACACATTACAGCAATTGGACATAACTGACATTTACAGGACACTTCATTCTACAAAAAAAGAGACTATACCTTCTTTTCTAGTGCACATGGAACATTCTCAAGGATAGACCATATGCTGGGAAACAAAATTAACCTCAGAAAATTAAAAAAGATTGAAATCATACCAACTATATTCTCAGACAACAAAGCTTTGAAATTAGAGATCAACAGCAAAAAGAAAGCAGAAAGGATCACATATACATGGAGATTAAACAACATCTTATTAAAAAATGGATCAAAGAACAAATAAGAGATTAAAAATATGTAGAAACTAATGACAATGAAAATACAATGTATCAAAATTATTGAGATGCAGCGAAAGCAGTAATAAGACGGAATTTTATTTTATATCATTATAGGCCTATCTTAAAAAAAAGAAAAATCACAAGTAAACATCCTAACACCCCATCTGAAAGAACTAGAAAAAGAAGAACAGAAAACATGGACACAATCAATAGTTTAATGTTTATTTGGGGACGAGTGGGTTAGGGAGGGAGAAAGGGGAGGGGGAGGGAGAAGAGGGGGGGAAGCTAAATATAAGGTGATGGAAAGAGAAGTCACACTGGGTGGTGAACTTATTATACAACAAGTTGACAATGCACTGTAGAATTGTATGCCTGAAACCTATGTAATCCTTGCTAACAGATGTCATCCCAATAAGTCTAACAATAAAAATGAATTTAAAAAAAAGAAAGAAAAATGATTGGATAAAACTTGGAATGACTTGGAAAAATAATTAATGACAATTTTTAAAAAGAAATTTATAACAAGAACTCAGAAAGAAGGTGCATTTGAATATATTAAGTATTATCCTCAAAAAAGTTTTTTAAAATCTAATTTATTTTTATTTCAATAGCTTTTTTTAAACACTAGGATTGCACTAACAAAAAAAAACACACACACAGAAAAACAAGCAAACAAAAAAACCAAGAAAAAAATGCAGCATGCCTTAAACTGGAACTATGAAACGAAAGAGAATTAATGCTGAGACCAGCAGCAATAATTCTACCAGATGGAAATCTCAAAGAAAAAAATAGCCCTTACTTCTTCATTATCAACAAAAATAAACTTATACACTCATGATATTGTTTAGAATATCTAAGGAAAACTATCGATGTCTTTTATGATATTTTATAAATAGGGAGGTAAGAAAACTCTATTATGTTGAAAATAACCAAAGTGAAATTAAATTTTAGACATTCTTAGAAGTATCCTCATTAAAATGAAAGAAACATAAAAGATTATTTAAATAAATGTATTAGAAACATTTATCTAAGTCCATAACATTTTTAATATTTGTACATTTAAATAGTATATTATAATTTACAAGTTACATCTATATTCATTATTCTCATTTGATTTTGGAGATCAATAATTATCCCCTCTTTAAACAAAAACTAAACTAATATTCTTACCTTCCCTGGGTCATATGACTAGAGAATGGTAAAGGCAGGTTAAGGACACAGTTTTTCATATTCCTAATCATGACCAAAGTGTTTAACTGGTGTCATAAGCAAAAATAAAAATAATGATTTTTAAATTCTCAGAATAAAATTTTCAAGAAAGAAAATAATAAAGCAAATTAGCCTTTGTTCAATGACTAATATGTGAAACACATGGGTACTTACAGGCTACAAAACCTTCAAATTAGTCCTGTAAAGCAGATGTCTCCCTAGTCAGAGGAGGAAATAGGCTCAGAGAAGGAAAGGGTCTGCCCATTTGCACACAGCTAGTAAGGAGGATGTAAACCCATGTATTCCTGAATCCAAATTCTATGCTTTTAACCAATAAATAAGGCTGCCTCTTTAATAATTTTACTTTCAAATGACCAAAGAAAGTTAATATATTAATTCATATAACAGCTACCGTATAGCTTAATTCAGCAGATGAATTTAAATAATAAAAACATGCTAACAGATGTCACCTCAATAAGTCTAACAATAAAAATGAATTAAAATAAATAAATAATAAAAAACAATTTGAAAGATACATAACAAGTAAGTTGAAGTAAGAGAGGACAGAAGAAATCACTGAGGTCAAAGATACTTCTTTTAAAAACTACCATTTCCCCTTCTCCCCCAATAATCAGGAATTGATTATCAGGAGGTTAGGACACCTCAGCACACCCTGTGTGGTAGGCATTGAGCTGGGACCCACAAAATAGAAGATGAGCATTTAAAAGGTAGAAAGACAAACCCTGACTGCCCTGCATCATTACTTTATATCTGCACCAAGGCAGATGTGCATCATTAGTCTAACTAGGATCTGAAAATTCAGATTATACAGAATATAAAAATAGTGTTAATAATTAGATATATCAGAAATATCTCAACCCTACCTCTTTCTCATGCATTCGAGAGATTGAGTGATCCTCAACGAGACTGCTGAATTTCTTCATGCTGAATTTCGGAGTCATTTGTTGAATGAGTAGAAGTTATTCAGTACTTTTTTAGGCCCAG